>CAUYSK010127113.1:0-14267 GCA_963575035.1 Avahi laniger
AGCAAGAGTGAGACCCCATCTCAACTAAAAATAGAAAAATTAGTCAGACATTGTGGTGTGTGCCTGTAGTCCTAGCTACTCGGGAGACTGAGGCAGGAGGATCACTTGAGTCCAGGAGTTGGAGGTTGCTGTGAGCTAGGCTGATGCTATGGCACTCTATCCCAGGCAACAGAGTGAGACTCTCTCAAAAAAAAAAAAAAAAAAAAAAAAGGAAAAGAAAAAAGAGCAAGATTTGGATTAAGACTTCAGTTTGAATCCTCATTTCCTACATATTAGCGGTGTGACTTTCGACAAGTTAACTAATTTTTCTGTCTCCATTTTCTGTCTTCAAAATGGGGATAATAAAACTTCGTTGGGTTTTGCTGTAGCCTGGTATATGTAATGTACTCATTTGTAACAGCTGGCACACAGTAAATAATCAAAACTTTCAAAAGAATCAATTTTTGTAACACATTTTTATTACTTAGCAACACATCATTCAGCTAACATTTGTTAACAGGTATGATTTGGGGATCATGTTTCCTTCTATGCCCTTGTTGATTTTTACAGTACTTTTTAATGGCTACATAATATTTCATTATCCGTATGAATCATAATGTATTTAGCTTTTAGCTGACATTTATTTTTGTCAGTTTCTATATTCTGTAGATAATGGTGTGATGTGTTTCTCTGAAACCTGGTAGCTGAATTTTCCCCAGTGATTACCATTGTGTTGGGATCCATTACAAAGAGTACGGGTTGAACAGGAATGCATGACTTTAAGTCTGTTGAAGCAGTGCCACATCACCCCAGGAAGGTGGTGTCACTTTACCCTTTCCCTGGTCGTATCTGAGAGTACCCATTCCTATTTGTGAAACTTTGATGTAATGTTAGATGGATGGAACAATAGAGAACTGGGATAATTATGCTTCATGGGTCGCTGACCCACATCTGGTATCATGAAGGCCGAGCAGCAACTCTCAGGTTTGAGAGGAGAGAGAGGGCAGTTGGGAACACTGATGTTCAATTAATTGTGTGGTCCAGGCAAAGATGAGAACAGCAGCTCTCGGATATGGAGTCCTTACTGTTGGCAAGGCATTGTGCACAGTGCTCTCTAATTGGGTCATTTAATCTTTCAGCAGCATTTTGAGGTAGGGACTCTCATTAGCCCCATTTTACAGATGCAGAAATGGAGGTTTAGCGAAGTTATGTTAAGTTGGGCAGAATCACAAGGCTACTCTGTGGCAGAGCTGAGAGCTGAAGCCAGGTGCCCTGAGTCTCAGGTCCTGCTCTTGTCCCAGGATTCATGGAGACTGAGCCAGAGGCAGACATGGTAGCTGGTGGTATTGGGGAAAGGGAAGCTTGGAACCCCTGACAAAGTTACTGGCTAGTTGGAAAAGAAGACCCAGGGCTTTGGTGGGCACAGGAGGGTGAGCAGGGGAGCCGGTGTAGGGAGTGTGTAAGGATTAGGAGGGAAGATACTGTGCCAAGTGATAGCAGATGTAACAGCGCCACTTACACTGCTCTAAGGTTTACATGAGCTATCCCACTTAATCTTCAAACCACTCCCTGATGTAAAAGGAACTGTCACTACCTCCATTTTATAGCTGATGAAACGGAGGCCCAGCGAGCTTGAATGTCTTGGCCCAGCCAGGATCAGACCCCAGGCAGCCAAATCCCAACCCTCTCTGCCGAAGCAGACTGGGAACTAGAAATCAGTGGAGAGTTTGCAACCTGGGGTATATTTGTTGAAAGCGATTGCTCCCTCCTTTTGAACTTTGCAGCAATTATTGTCTGTAGAATTCATCTGGCAATTAATCATGTACTCCCCGTGACACAGCTCTTATTGTTGTCTTGAAATGTTATTTAAATCGTGCATTGTTATTTAACTTCTCGCGCGGAGAAGCAGACTGTGCCCGGGTATCCGCCACCTCAGCCCTGTGCATGTGTACTGCAGTGCGTCAATACATGTTTGATTGAGTTTCATTCGAGAGGCTTCCGGGTGGACGTGGTAATCTCATCCTTTAGACCTTAGGCAGGTGACATTCACGGAGGGGAGGAAGTAGGAAAGGAGGGAGGGGCGGCGCCCATGTGAGTGAATCAGGAGGAAATGGGGGAACCGAGAGGAGACCCGGAGAGCAGTGGGACGCATCCCTCCTGCGCAGACTGCCTTGAGGTTTGAGTGCATTCCTCACCTGCTGTCGCAGAGCCCTCTGTCTCCTTTCTCACGGGAGAGGTCCCATGTCACTTCCAGGCTGCACTCCCGGGGGTGACGGCTCCTTGCTTTCCTACTTCCTGGAAATGCTTCACTTCAAGCAAGAAGGCAAGAGATTCAGATTATGGAAGGCAACGTGGAACTTCAGATAGAATCATAACCCTGGTATTCCCAGTTTGGCTTTACCTTGGGAGCCTTTCGACGTGATTTTACTTTCCCCATTTAAGCTGTTGGAAAAATAGTGCTCAGGAGTCTTTGGTAGTGGTTAAGGGAGAACACTTGGGTTTCAGATAGATGTGGCTCTGTCACTTACTAATTGTGGTCCTGAATAAAGGACTTTGCTGCTCCAGCCTCAGTTTCCTCACCTGTGAAATAGTAGTATTTGCTTGTTGCCACTGTTGTAAGGCTTAGTAGTAAGAGGAGGGATGAAAATGCTACCTACAGAGTACCCTGCAAGCAGTGCACTGAGGGCTTCATACGTGTCAGTTGGTCTTACAACTGGATGTGCTCAGGGGTGTATCCAAAAATCCTACTACTCTGTTGAACACCAGGGAGAAAGACCAGTGTGTTCCTTTTCTGTCTCATATTTGGAACAGATATTTCACCACTTTGACTCTCTGACACTCTTCCTTGATGATATTGTCCTAATCATCAGCTCTTCCCTTGGCCCCTGGAGACATTTCCAAACCACGTCGTTCCATACCCTGGAACGTCCACTCTTCCTTTCTCAGGAGGAGATGTAGCCATCGGACAGACAGCTCTGAGCCTGGTTGTTTTCTTCTTATCTACTCACTGTTGTGCTTAAGTTTTGGGGATTTTTTGTTTGTTTTACTTTTTGACTTTGTAAGAATTGTCTGGAAGTTATTCTTCAGTTGTTCCATTAGTCATTTACTTTTTTGGTTTTAAAGACTGAAGAAAAATTAGTTTGAGGCAGTGGGTCAGATGCCCATGGCTGGCTGGGGAGCCCTTTCCCGGCTGAGTCACCTGTCTGCTCAGACAGCTAAAGGCTGGGGTGTGCTTGATGACTAGGCACTGGCCAACATCACATTACTTTGAAATTTCATCTCTGCTCCTTTTAAGTTGTGGGAGCTTGGATTCCTTTGTGGGATTTTTGAGAGCACTCCAAGTATTGCATTGATTGGATTGTGTAGCTTGGAATTCTTGGTTATCCCCTGAAGTGTGTTTTTTGATTTGAGGCATAAAATTGTGGCATAGTATTGTTCAGAATGATGGCATTCAGAGCTGTCATTTTATAGGAAGGGAAACCCAGGCTCTGAGAAGCTCACTGACTTGCAAAAGGTCTCAAATGGTGTTGACAAAGCTAGGATAAGTTTGATCTTTTTACTAATTTGTCATGTGTACCCACCCCTCTGGGCCTGGTTGCCCTTCTGCTAAAACTACGTGGAAACCATTTTGGTTCTCCTTCCTTGAGGAGAGACAATCTGAAAGTCAGAAATGGTGACTGCCTCCACATGCCATGGGCTCTTTCTCCTAACCCTCTGTCCTTGAATCCCTGAAGCAAGTATCCTTAGGAAACAAGTCATTTAATACATCTGTACTGTGATGTCTGTATGTTCTGTTCATTATCCATCCTGAGTGAGGGATAAGGGACCATATGGCGTTACTATACCTTCTAACATCATCTCCTCCCTGCAGCATCATTCCTGTTGGAATAACAGTGCTCAGTCATTGAGAATGTTTATCATATTGTGTTACCACTACCCTAATTTTGTTTTTTAACTTGGGAGTTGAGGGTATTATTTGTTTTAGCAAAGAGCTTGGCTTCTATTTTTATTCCTAGGAATTTGTAATTAACCTCAAAGGCCTATGGTGAGACAGCTTTTGTTCCTAGGGTGATATTGGGACAGAGGGACATAGGGGTGGGGAAGCTGCAGCCTTGGGGCCACATGTGGCCTTCTGGATCCTTGAGCGCGGCCTTTTGACTGAATCCAAATTTTACAGAACAAATCCTTTTTTTCTTTTTTTTTAACTTTGGAATATTATGGGGGTACAGTTTCAGTTACTCGATTTGCTTTTGTGCAGTTTGAGTCAAAGTTACAAGTCTGTCCATCTCCCAGATAGCGTGCATTGTACCCGTTAGGCGTGAATTTACCCGTCTCCTGCTGCCCCCTCCCACCTACTTGGTTTCCATTGAGTTTTACTGCCATATGTGCACATGGGTGTTGATCAATTAGTTCCAATTTGATAGTGAGTACATGTGGTGTTTGGTTTTCCATTCTTGAGAAACTTCACTTAAAAGGATGGTCTCCAATTCCATCCAGGTTGTTACAAAAGGTATTAGTTCACCCTTTTTTATGGCTGAGTAGTATTCCATAGTATACATATACTACATTTTATTAATCCATTCATGTATTGGTGTGCACTTGGGTTGATTCCACATCTTCACATTGTCTATGCTGTCCAAAGCGATCTGCAGATTCAATGCAATCCCCATTAAAATACCAACGTCAGTTTTCACAGATCTAGAAAAAGTAGTTCAATGTTTCGTATAAAACCAGAAAAGACCCTGAATAGCCAAAGCAACCTTAAGCAGTAAAGAACAAATTGGGAAGAATCATTTTACCAGACTTTAAATTATACTGCAAGGCTATAGTAACCAAAATAACATCATACTGGCACAAATACAGAGACATACTTATGGATCAGAACAGAGAACCCATATATAAAACTATCCTCATATAGCCATCTAATCTTTGACAAAGCAGACAAAAACATACACTGGAGAAAAGAATCCTTATTCAATAAATGGTGCTGGGAAAATTGGATAGCCATATGTAGAAGACTGAAACAGTTATCTGTACTTCTCCCCACTCAACAAAATTCAATTCATGATGGATAACAAATCCTTTTAATAAAGGGATTTGTTCTGTGAAGTTTTTTATTTGGTCAATGGGCCACACTTACTGCGATGGGATTTCACGCTCAGCTCCACAGAGTAACTTTTCTGGTGACTCTGTGTAAACAGCACATCAAGGACTGTTGGTTTTCTCAAGAGATACTTTCCTTTTTATTCCTTCTCTTAAGTCTTTGTTATTTTCCTCCTTTTCCAATAATGGACGACTTTCTTTTTTTACCTTCAAAGTCACTATTTTTTTTCTGATTGTAAAGCAGGCAAAAATCATCACAGAAAGCTGATCTCAAAAGAATTGCAATTAATATTGTGACCTAGTTGATTTCTTCATTCTTTGAAACGTTGCTTTAGTTTTCCTCCCATATCAGCTGTTATGTATGCTGGTTATGTAATCTTAACTTTTCACAGAAAGTACGGATCTTGTCAATTAACAAGACTACCTCTGGCGTCCTGTATCTGGCTTCTTGTAGAATGTTCCCACTGGGGAAACTGAGGCTTGGGTTCGCTGATCACCTTCTGCAGGACCCACCACTGTAATTTTTTTCTTTTTAGTAATATCATCACTATGACTTCGATTGTTGTTCTCATCCAGTAGAGAGACTTGGTTACCTGCAAACTGGTTCAAAACTTTGAACAGATACATAGGGATCACCTCTCCAGTGTGAAGATGAAATAACATAATTTGTTTACCACCTTCAGTTGTTTACCACAGGCTGTGAAGAATATGTTTTGAATTTAAAAGTATGAAAAACAAGTGTGCTAGCTATCAAAAAAAGCTCTCCCCTCAAAAGTAAACATGTTTATAGAGCAAGACTCAAAACAAAATACTTGATAAGCCCAGCCAATCACAAGAAAGTAAACATGTTTACCACAGACGCCTTATAAAGAGCTCAGATGGCAGCCAGCTATCTGTTCCCTTGACCGTCCTTCCAGGGAGAGGCTGAGGCTCCCCTGGTCCTCAGGGACAGGGAAAACACTTGCCCTGGTAGCAGGTGCCTGTGTAAGCCCTGCTTGGTTAGCTAGATCCAGTTTGCCAGTGGGAATGGAAGTTTTGTATTTTTTGCCATTGAATTGAACCGTGAGTGCGATGCATTTGTGAAAGTGATTCTGGAATTCCCATGATTCTTAAATAGAACCTATTGTAGATAGGGTGCCAAGTAGGCTTAGGAGGACTCTTCCTGGCTTCCTAAGAGAGCCCCAGATTAGCATCACACCCAGTGACCTCCTGTGTCCCAGCCACTGTACCGTCAGTGTCTAGGATATCGACATGCATCACGCCCAGCCCCTCCCTCGCCAACCTCACTTTGGTGAAGGAACCAAATAGCTCAAATGGGAAGTCGGTAGAAAAGACAAGGACATCCTGAGTGATGCAGGGGTTTTCAGGGTCCTGGGCACCACAAAATGAGTCTTAGATGATATAAAAGAGACGGAGTTCAAAAAAGGAAAGGTGGATTGTATGCGCAGGAAGGAGATCCTTGGTTCAAGATGGTAGTGGCATGTCTTGGTACAGTCCAGGAGAAAGTTCAAGAGAAATGTCCCAGCAAGAGGTAGCTCCATGGGAGGTTCTTAGTCAGGAGGGAATTTCAGAATTCAAGGTCTTAGAGGTGGAGCAGTTCTAAGTTATTCTGATATCCATGTTTTGGCCATGCCCTCAGGTGTAGAAGAAGTAGTAGCAATTAACATTTATTAAGTCCGTACTGTGTACGGGCAAATATTAACCCAGTTTTCATATATGGAGGAATTGGTCAAGAGTAGCTAGTATGGGGCAGAGCTAGGATTGAACCCAGGAAGTCCGTTCTGTAGCCTGTGTTCTTAGCTTTGGCACTGTACTGCTTCTCGAGTAGACTAGAATCTTTTAGGATTATGAGAGTTAAGATAAAACAGGCATGTATTTACTCATTCAACAAATACTTTTGGGTCAGCCATGGTGGCTCATACCTGTAATCCCAGCTTCTTGAGAGGCTGAAGTGGAAGGATCACTTGAGGCTAAGAGTTTGAGACCAGCCTAGACAACATGTCGAGACCCCATCTCTACAAAATATAAAAAAATTAGCCAGGAGTGGTGGCGTGCACCTGTAGTCCCAGCTACTTGGAAAGCTGAGGCAGGAGGATAGCTGAGCCCAGGAGTTAAGGCTGCAGTGAGCTATGATCATGCCACTGTACTCTAGCCTGAGTGACAGAGCAAGACCCTGTCTACAAAAACAATAACAAATAATTTTTTTGAGTGCTTTATCCCTAACAGCCCTGCTGTAAGCCTTGGACAGGCTGTTGGAAGGACCATCTTCACAGCTACTAAGGTTGATAGAAGTGCTCACACTGAAAGGATCCGGACAGAAATTGTGAACCAGATACAAGTTGAGTATCTCTCATCCAAAGTGCTTGGGACCAGAGCATTTGCGAGTTTTTTTATTTTTATTTTTATTTTATTTATTTATTTTTTTTGAGACAGAATCTGACTCTGTCATGCGAGCTAGAGTGCCGTGGTGTCAGCCTCGCTCACAGCAACGTCCAACTCTTGGGCTCAAGCGATCTTCCTGCCTCAGCCTCCTGAGTAGCTGGGACTACAGGCATGCGCCACCATGCCCGGCTAATCTTTTCGATACATTTTTAGTTGTCCAGCTAATTTCTTTCTATTTTTAGTAGAGACGGGGTCTTGCTCTTACTCAGACTGGTCTCGAACTCCTGACTTCGAGCGATCCTCCCGCCTCGGCCTCCCAGGGTGCTGGGATTATAGGCGTGAGCCACCGCGCCTGGCCAGTTTTTTTATTTTTATTTTTTTATTTTGAAATATTTGCATTATATATGCTTCCCAGTTAAGCAACCCAAATCCAAAAATCTGAACTCTGAAGTGTTTCAATGAGCATTTCCTTTGATCCTGTTGATGCTCAAAAAGTTTCAGATTTTGGAGCATTTTGGAGTTTGGATTTTTGCATTAGTGATGCTCAACCTGTACTAAAATACCTGAGAAAGGTGTAGAAGGGCATCCTTGACATTTAGAAGTAAAAGTCACATGGCTGGGCTGGGAGCAGTGGTTCCCTTGCATGTGACCATGGAAAGGGAAGGATCCTGAGTCACAGTGGAGGAGGGTGATGGTATTTTCCTTGGGGGAGGTGACAGGCAAGGTGGGCTGTGTTAGCACAGCAACAATTAGGCTCTAACGGGAATTAGAGAGGCCCCTCTATTTGTGTGGAGTGAGTGGCTTCTGGAAAAGGAGAGAGGGGCATCTTTTTAAGGAGAAAAAGCACACGTCTCCATTCTTCCAGATGTTGGTGGTAGAGGGCCTTGGAGAGAGGTGAGCATGGGGCCCCGGGAAGGAGGAGTGGTTTGTTCAACGCGGGAGAGGGATTCTGGGAAGTCGATAAGGGGACACTGTGGTGGTCGATCTCATTCCTGAAGAGGGGAAGTGATGACCCAAAGCGGGGCGGCAGTTAAGTCGTCAACAGTGATAGTTAAGTTTGGACGTAAGGAGAGCATAGACAGATGCTGCAGGAAGAACTCACCGGCCTGCGAGTTTCAAGTGGAATGCTCAGAAGATTGTTAGTGAAAAGGAGAATGATAAACAAACAAACCAAGGAGGTTTCTGGTTGAGCCTCAGAGCTGGAAAGGTAATTACATAGAAACTGTATTCCCCATGTGTTCTAATTAGTCTAGCAGGTTTACTTAAAAACTTGTTTTTGAGCATAGATACCAATGAGTCCTCTAGTGAGTTGAAAGAAATCTTGCTAGCGAAAACTTAGTTATAGCGATTAGTTCTAGGGAACATCATTGAAAGCAAGTTAAGTGGGCTTGCCCAAGCCACAAGGTTGGCGTAGTGACCCATTCGGTTAAATGTGGTGAATGTTTTTACTAGAACTCTAGAACTTAGCTGGAAAGACAGATACTTATTTAGGGTACATTTGAGTAGTTATTATTATTATTATTATTTTAAAGAGAAGTATTATTTGTTCTTCTTTTCCTAGCCTTATGAATTGAGGCAGATTGGCATTTTATTTATGAACTGACAACACATACCTTTTTTTGCTGCTGATGTGCTTTTTGAACTGGGTTCAGCGTTGTCAGAAAGTTATTCACAGGAGTTGGTGATGGAGCCTGCTCCACCCACTTCTGTTCCCTTTCTATTTTGGTGCCATTTGCAACAAAGGAAACTAAGTTAGTAAATTAGAGAAGGATTGAAGCTCTCACAAATGCACTTCTTCCTATCAGGTTGTATAACTGCTTAGACAAAGTGGGCCCACTCTTCCTGTGGCACGTGGGACCAGAAGGAACATCTGTGCAGACCCCACGAGATGGCCTTGGCCATGGGACTCCCAGGTCTTCTGACCAATCCGATTCAGCTGTATTTAGAAAAAAATCTGTAAAGATGTGTATATGTTTATGTCTAGATACTCATATGTACATGTATACATTTGTGTTTATATGTGTGTATATACACACACATATATATATACATATTTATGTTAATGTGTATATAAAATTCCAGACTTATCATTCTTAAACCAAGGGAGATCTAGTGGACAGCACATTGTATTTGACTTTTGTATCAGGGTTCCCTCCTGCCTGAAATAGTTGGCTTTTGCATCTCCTAGGCCTGAAGGGAGAAGAGGAGGGAGGATAGGGGTGAGTGGACCTGGAGAGAGAAGTGTGAAGAGAGAGCTGCCTGGCAGAAGCTGTGACTAGTTTGACTGGGTCAACCTGCGGTGCCCACCTGCAGTGCCTGGCGGTGGGAGCCAGAGGAATGAATACCCTGTCTTCTCTGGCCTCCTGCAGTGAACCCCGCCCCCCCCCCAATTGGTTGAAAACAACTGGAAGCCTGAAAGCAGTCTTTCAGGACATGGATCAGGGTGGGAGATGGTGGGCAGAGCATCTGGAGAAGCAAATGGAAAACCAGCCAATGTGTGTTGTTCAGGGAACTGCTATGCATATTTACTGCCACACTCACCCAGGTCACTCGGGGAGAGGTCAAGGTGGGGAACTTGCTCCCAGATCTTCAGGATGGCTAAAAAGCATCTAGCTTTGGAGCAGGGGTTCTCCAAGTGTGGTGCCTGGAACTAACCAGTAGCACTAGCATCACCTAGGAACTTGTTAGAAATTCTCAGGCCCCACCTTTGACATGCAGGATCAGATACTAAAGGAGGGACTCAGCAGTCTGTGTTTTATAAACCCTCCAGGAGATTCTGGTGTTTGCCCGAAGACGTCTTTGAGGTGCTGGAGGCTCAGCAACTGATGTCAGTTTGCTAGGATGGCCGCTATTAGAATGCTCCTAAATGCCCGTGATCAGCACATTGTCTGTGTCAGTCCACTGCTTGAAATTCTGCAGACGCTCAGTCCTCCTTTTTCAGGATAGGCATTTTTCAATAGAAATACAGTCATGGATTCCATTTAGGCCATGGGGGCCAATATCCAGTGCAGTTTATTCCTTTAATTTTTAAGTTCTTTTCTCAGCTGCGCAGAGAAGTTCCAGGGCAGGCAGCAGACTTTGGGAGGTTGTTTTTGAAAAATAGATGCAAATGCTGTCTGTGCTGTTGTTGTTTTTCTGGTGCCTGGCAGTGTTTGGTAAACAACTTGATTGCTAGGTCCCGGCCTCAGGGAACCACAGCTGCTCTTTCCAGCTCCCTGCAGACTTTTGTACCGAGCAGGGATTGCTTCAGGGAAAATAAACAGGGGAGAACAAAACAAGAAAACATCACTGTTGTTTTGTTGCTGCCTCTACCTGTTTTCCCAGAGCTGTTTTGCAACCTCAGGCCCTGGGATTTTGGTCCTTTGCTTTAAAAAACAAGGCAGGCCCCTATGGCATTCCAAGCTTCTCTCTCCATGGCTAGACTGGCATTTGGAGTAGCCACAGGACTTGGAAAGCTTTGGAAAGAACTTAGTAGCCACTGCCAGAATGCATGCATTTTTAAATATGTAAATTGAAACGGGAGAAAGCTTCATTCTTTCTAATGACCCCCAGGATGGTAATCTGGCTTTTCAAATGTCTAGGAAAACAGATTGAATATGGCACAATTAATGTTTCAGCACTTCTAGGCTTTTCTCTAAAATATTTTAATGGGCTTTTAATTTATTGCAGCTCTTGATTAGCAGGGTTGAGGCAGGGTTACTGCTGACCTCCTGGGCCAAGGTGCTCCTGAGGCTGTAGTGAAGTGGCAAAGAACAAAGGTTTGCTGGGTTTCCAGCTGAAGCCTGCCACCCTAGGGCTGAATCCCGGGGAGGGGCTCACTAATTAACCCTAAAGTGATCAGAGAGCAATACAGTGCTCCTCAGATCTTCATCAGAGTTACTTGGGGCATCTGGTAGAAATGCAGATTCCTGGAACCTGATGAGGAATCTCTGGGGTAGGAAGCAGGTGGTGGTACTGCCAGATTTTTTTTCTTTTAATTTTGAGACTTATACATTGTTTTATTAATGCATTTACTTTTCATTTACTCAGTTTTCCCTGTTATTTTGGCTCTTCCCTACTTTCTCAAATCAGAGAACTTTCAGCCTGAAATTGTTTTCTTTTGGCCTGAAATAAATCTTAGAATTTTTTTTTTTTTTAGGGACACGATAAACTTCTGTTTATCTGAATAGCTCTAATTTTACTCTGATTTTTGAGAGATAGTTTTTCTGGGTATACAATCCTAGATTTTTGTTTTTGTTTTTTTTTTTTTTTTGCCTCTGGGCTGTGTTCTGTGTAAGTTTTTGAATGTCTGTCTTCTCCTCTTGTGTGTTTTCTTTATTTCAATTGCTGTATTTTTCATTTCTAGAGCTCAGAGCAGTTAAGTATTTTGATTATCATAGAGCTGCATGAAGCTGGAATTCAGTCCTGTGTCTGTTGGATGCTTAACAAAACACACACACAAAAACAAAAACAAAAGTTCCGCAAACCATGGTGGTGATTTGTCCTTTAGTTTTGGATATGCCTGGTTACTTGAACGTATGTCAAGCAAGACAGCACTGCTGCTCATGTTCTTAGGCGTTGTTTGACCAGTGTCTGTCTTACCGAGAAACCTGCTGCTACTCCAGTATGGAATGGAAATTAAACTCCCATTTGAAACCTTCCACGTGCTCTCTCCCTCCCTGCACTGGTGTTCACTGTTCTTTTCTTTTAAGCGTCTAAGGTGGAAAGTGCCATTTACTGGTGACTTGTCTGCTACCCACCCCCAAGCCTCTCAATGTGCTATTCTGACCCTGTAGAATGCTTTTTCCGCCCATTCTTTCAATCCCTTGCAAAACTTGCTCAAGGTAATTAATTCCTCTAGAAAGTTCTTATCTGCACAGATGCCTACTGTGTTTTTCTGTGTTCACTTGTACAGCCTCTGCATGTTTCTGAATCACTCTAGAATCACAAAACTGGACACATGGATTGACCTCAGCAATCATTTGCTACAGTGGTTTCAAGTTTTCTGTTTTTTTTTTTTAATATCAACTATTAAAAAGTTATTTGCCATCTTTGAGAGGTTATGAAAGTTCACTAAACGGAAATCTGGAATATCGCGTTCATTTGTAGAATTGAAAGCTCTTGAAGCTGTGAGTTTGCGTTCATACGTGGCAATAATTGGCGAGTGACATGCAGGGGTTGCACCTTTTGCTGAGAATGTGGGGGTTTTCCAGCTTGCCACATTTCTCACTTCTCCCTGTTACCTTACCCCTGGTCTGCTTTGCTGGCTTGCTTTCATCTGCCTGGTCAGTGCAGGGTGCCTTAGCTTTCCTTGTATGGAAAAGGAAGCTTAGATTCAGAAAGGGTAAGTGTCTTCTACAAGGCCTCGTAGCCAAAACTTGCTTGAGGAAGCCTGAGTTAGAAGGGTATCTATCTAGCACAGGATAGGCGCTCCAGATTTTTGTATTAGTGTGGCAGGAAAAGGGTGGCGTTCTTCCAAGTCCAAGCTTTATAGACTCCAACTACTAAAACTCTCTGTGCCCCAGATTTTTAAAATCTATATATTGAGCTTATGGGAATAGTATCTGCTAGGAACTCTGTTGTCAGAATAGAATGAAATGAAATAACTGTTGCAAAATACTTAAAATGATATCCAGTACATAATAAGTTTTCAGCAAATGGCAATTATGTTTTTAGAGGATGCTGGAGAATTCTTTCAATTGTTGATTCATTTGTTGATTCAAAATATTTATACTGAGTGCCTTCTATGAGCTGGACATTTTTCTTAAGTTTTGGAGTATAGTGAAGAATAAAACAGTTCGTTTCTGTCACTGATCTTATATTCTAGTGGAAAAGACAAGTGAATAAATGGGAAAGTTTATAGATTATGACAGGAGCTCTGAAGTAAGCAAATAGGGTGATATAATGGAGAGTAACTGGGAACCTAGCTTAAGTTGGTAGGCAGGTCAGGCTTCTTGAAGTGGCCTTTGTCCCGAAGACCTAGTGATGAAAAGGAGCCAGTTGTGTAAGGAATAGGATCATGCCATCCTGGGAAACTGATATAGCAAATACAGCAGCCCGGAGGCAGGAAGACACTTGGCCTTGTTGAAACAGAAGGAAAGCCCCTCTCTAGGACACTATATCTGCTTTGGTTGTAGTTAGCGGTTGGATTGGTAGTTTGAGGTCACATCTAAGAAGTAAAAAGTGATCAGATTGTGTAGGGCCTTTGAGAGCACAGAAGGAAGTTTGAGTTTTATCTCCCAAATGGCCAACAACTTCAGCCCATTTCTTTTTGCTGTGTGACATAGACTCTATAGCTTTGGGGAGCCTCTCTGAGCTTTGGAATCACTTCTTGGGTCTCAAGGCCACTTGTGGGCTTGGAGAACAGGGACTTGGAGAACAGGGCACCATCATTTGGACTTCAAGGTGTGGTCCATGGTTGGCAGTGTCAGCATCCTCTGGATGTTTGCTAGAAATGCAGAGTCTCAGGCCCCACTCCAGACCCACTGAATCAGAATCTCTGAGGGGGGGCACAGTTATCTGTATTTTTTTAAAAAGCTCTCTAAGAGGCCGGGCGTGGTGGCTCATGCCTGTAATCCCAGCTCTCTGGGAGGCCGAGGCGGGCGGATTGTTTGAGCTCAGGAGTTCAAGACCAGCCTGAGCAAGAGCAAGAGCCCGTCTCTACTAAAAATAGAAAGAAATTAATTGGACAGTTAAAAATATATAGAAAAAATTAGCCGGGCTTGGTGGCGCATGCCTGTAGTCCCAGCTACTTGGGAGGTTGAGGCAGTAGGATTGCTTGAGCCCAGGAGTCTGAGGTTGCTGTGAGCTAGGCTGACGCCACG
>CAUYSK010127120.1:0-87400 GCA_963575035.1 Avahi laniger
CATAAGTTAAGAGACCAACCAGAATAGTGACAAAGTTCTTCAATATCAAGCCAACTAATAATACAAGGAATTATAGATAGTGCTTAATCTAAAATAAAGAAATTCCACATCTTCTCAAAAAGTTATTGGCTTCAATAATGAAAACAAAAGAAGCATATTTGTCTCAATCCAAATACAGACACCAGAAAGACAAACCAGGATGATACAGCAAAGTAGCTTGCAGGATAATACATTGAAAAAATGTAATTGTGCATAAATCATGCACAAAGTAGAAACCACAAATTCTGTATTTGGCAAGCCTTCGATTCCTTTGCATAATTCTTTCATTTTCATCTTGCTGCTTCCATTCTCCTCTCATAGAAATAGCTACATAAAACAAAGACATAAACTGTATGCAATTAAAATGGGAAAATAGCTGAAAGGAATGTATTGATAATTATGTTAAAATCTATATCATAAGTATTCTTGTATTGGTAGGCATCTAATTTGTCATGTGTTGACATCAGCATCTCAGTTCTCCCCAACATCTGAAGCTTTGTTTCAGGCAACTTCTTTTAGAGAGAACAAGCTTATGTATTATTGAGTTGACAAAAGTATAACTATATCCTATGGAAAGAGACCTTGAGTAAACCTCCGGCAGCCATATGGACTTCCATGAAAACAGAACAGTCAGTGAGAGGCAGAGCTGGGGGAGTCAGTTTCCATAGACTGAATCAGGTGCTAAAGCAGTGCTCCCACTTGCACAGTTGGAAGAGGTTGACTGAAAGAAAGAAGGACATTTAGAGCCATGCTGTGTGTGGAGTCCCATTGCATATTCATAACCTTGAGTGAAGCGGGTTTGTCTGGGCAGGGAGAGTATATTGCCTTTACTTCCAAGTAAGGTGCTGGACACAACCGGGCTCAGGGTCATTTGTTACAGTCTTCTAATATCGCTTCTCTTAATTATTGTCACTTCATCCATGAAGTCAATATGTGTGATTTCTCCTTTCTGTCACAATCTATTAATATTAAAAGAAATTAAAGTTCTAAATCTCATTTCCACTGAGGTTTAAATGTTGCGTTGTAACTTAAGATAAAATCTTACTCTGATGTTAAAAATATTAAAGTAAGAAGCAATATGGCATAACATTTACAAGCAGGACTACATGATTTTTCCTGAGTACAATTTTCAGGTAAAACATTAGCTCAGTGATCAACCAGGTTAAGCAATCTTTTTTGTGTCTCAATTTTCCCATTTGTAAAATTGAAATGATGATAGTATTAGCCTATAAAATTGTTGTAAGGATTAAATTAGATAATACATAAAAGGCCTTTAGTAAATTTCCTGGCATTATCCTATAATTTATTGAGTTTTTATGGTTAAGAAGAATAAAGAAAAGCAGATGAATATAGAAGGAAAGAGAAGGAAGAAATAAAAAGAAGAAAGAGTGGTAACCCCTACTAAGTCATGACACATGGTAACGTAGGAAACATTTCTTAGCCCCAAATATAGGCCAGGAACTGTGTTCAATGCTTTTAAAAGTAATTTTAAAGATAGGAATACTGAGAATTTCTTTGTCAAGGATTTTATATGTAATAAATGAGAAAATTTGATGAAGACAATAGAGGCTGAACTTTTGATCACTATATTGTTTTAGTTTTTGAAAATAGATTTTAAGTTCTAATTAGATGTTAATCAGTCAAATCAAAATAAAGCCAGTCAAAATGGACTGTCATTTTTTCTATTGTCTGTGGCTTCTCTCCCATCCCTCTAGTGGGATGTAGTAGGAGAACGTTCAGGTAAGCAATTAAGATATCTGTGTTTTTGTTACTCCATTGAGGGATCTGTGTGTAACATGCTAAAGTGCATTGAAACATATAAAACAGCATTCACATGAATGATACAGCAAAACGTTCTGCAGCGATCATTGGAGAATTTGGCACACTGATGGTATCCAATCTTATTTACACTGCATAAGCCTGCTGCCAGAATCATACACTGAATAGACTTGAAAGGATAAAACAAAGATTTAAAATGTTATATTTCAAACATTTCAGGTATTATATTTATTAAAAGTATATCCACTCTGCTTCTCCCTCATTAACTGGTTTCTGGCCTGTTGTATTCTTCCCAGTGTTTCTCAGCCAAGGGAAGCTTCTTCCTTTTGTCCTTATGCCCAGCTATATTGCCACATTTTCTCCAGGATTGCAACATTCCAAAGAGTACAGGCACCTAAGGAGATGAAAAATCTAGTCCAAGGAGCCCTGCGTATAATTATTGTTAAAGTTCATTACGGTGGCAATGGAGAGAAATAGAGCATTCATAATTTGGTTAAGGGGGAACTTGAACATCAAAGCCGACTGCTACGGTGTGGAGCAGCATCTCAGAGACATGGTTTGCTCTGCTCTGCGGTGGTTTGCGCACCATTCAACACACCCTTATGTAATCCCTGCATGGAGTGTGGCCAGGGCAGAAAACAACAATTAGATCAAGGTTTGGCCCGGTAGGGAGCTGAGTCATAGAATCAGAATTGGTGAAATTAGGAAGTGGACATAGTTTGTGTAACTCATCATCTCCCTTTTTTTCCCCTCTCTACATATTTTTTCCCACCCTCCTCAAACCAATGCCTCCCACTGACCTCACGATTCAAGGTCCTCCACTGTGTGTGGTTTCAAAACCTTGGAGCAGTAGCATATTTGTCTGGACTTTGTTGTTTGAGTTGCTTTATGTCATATACTGTCATTAAAGGCAGCAGGGCCCCCGATCCATTCAGGAGAGGTGGCCTTCTACTCTTGTGCTCTTATGTAGCAGTTTCTGTTTATTAAGCACCTGGTATATATGTATCTACATAGTGTTAGGGTTTAACAATTACATTTGATGAATAAGAAAACTGAGGTTCCCATTAGCAAAGTGACCTGCCTCACATTACATAACCAATAAAGTCAGGATTCATAACCACATTTAACTAAATCCAAAATGCAAGCATATTCCCTAACATCATGTTCCCTTGGTATTAATGTGCTGTGTGTAAAAGAGATAATAGTAAGAGTGCCCTCTTTTCCCAAACATTTTATAACAAATGAAAAATGACAAGTTCACTGTTTTCTAGGCGTAGATTAGTTTCCAGAATTTTAATTCTGGTATAAGGAGACAAAAAAAGGATGGGACCAGCATGGACAAAAGAATCTATTCTCATCTTTTAAAGAATGAGCTTTGGTTTATCGGATTACATTTTTTTAATTGGTTATTTCAAAAAGTCCTGACCTCTTCACTGAGTAATATCGTCTATTTGCAATGACATAAGCCTAGCCAATCTCTGTTCTCTACCTCCTAAAAGCTCGAGTCAGTCTGGTAAAAGACTTGTGCAAGTACACTGCCCTTTCTTACCCGTGGTCTTTCCATGTCTGCTCTCATAGTCACTATTTTCTCACCTGAATTTCCCAAAATGCTGTTTCAAATCCCTCCTATGACTTTGTAAATCAGGTACCATTTAAAGCCTATAACTGTTTAACCAATTCTTCTTTTATATCAGGAACGGGTTTAGGGGAAAAAAATGGTTCCATCAACAGAAGTTGCCTGCTTCTTCCCCTCCCCCTTCTTCTAGGTGTGCGTAGTGTAGTGTAGTGCAGTTCTGGAGCCCTGCGATGGCCTCATGGCTGACAGAGGGTCCCACAGAATTTGGGTATAGAGAACAGCAGAGGTAAGTGCCTCCCTTTGTCGTGTCAGGATTCCAAACAACGGGTGGAATTGTCTTACAATCTACCAAAATTGAACTTCTCAAGGAAGTAACTTTTAGAGGAAGCAAAGAACTTTTGAAGTTTTGTACCATTTCTATTGGGAAAAAAAAATCATTTTAATACTGAAATAATTCCTCTACAATCAAATGGGAGATTTTTTTAAAGGATGTTTATGCTAGAGGTTTTATTGTGCTAGCAAAATAGTTTCCTTTTTATGGCTTATCGCAGCAGAACAAGGAAAACTCTGCCTAGCAAAATGCCTCTACATGCCAAATGACAGAGTCTAAGGAGCTTTCAGGAAACCAAGAAATTTGATCGCTCCTGGGGGCATTTTAATACTTTAAATACAAAAATCATTTAAGCTTTGCTTTCTCACTACTGCTTCTCTACAAGAATGAGAGCATGAGAGCTCAAAGTGTATTTTGATGGTCATTTTTTTCTCAGCCCATATCAGCACTCAATGAATCTTTGCTAATAAGCAGTATCTCAATAAATATTTATAAACATTTCTTTTGCACAAAGCTCTTAGCAGGATATTAGGGGAATACATAAACATAAGCATATTTGCCTTTTAGAATGGAACAGATCAACAAGGTATAAATAATACTGTTTTAAAAACAGAAGCTATGAGCAGAGTGGCCAGAAATTGATGCAGGGAAGTCACACTGTGAGAGCGTGGCTCAGGATGGGCACACATAACCTGTCTCCCCAACCGGAAACGTACAGCAAAGGAACCTAATGCATTAGGATGATGAGTAGTATTTGGAATGGTCTCATTTGGACTGCATAACACAGGACAATGGTTGCAGGGCCATATTTTTAAAACATCATGTTAAAGTTCTCATACTCTAAGAGATGGAGTGGTTTACCTAAGCTCACAAGGAGGATTAGAGACCGGGTCTTCTGACCCTGAGCACTGTGCTTTTGTGGATCCTCCCCTACTCCTCTCGTGCCCTTTGTGAGGAATACTTAAGGGAGGACTTGGGCTGATCCTCAGCAAGAAGCATATCGAGAGCCTAGATTTCAAAGCCAGTCTGAGTTCAGTTGGGATTTTAGCTCGTAAGTGACACCGCTGCGGCAGTTATGCGAGTTGAAGAGGTACTGAGGAAAACACTCATTTTACCAGGGCCCAGATAGGACAAGGAAAAGCATCTAGAGCAATTTTTCATACAAGTTTACTATTAATTTTTCCTTTTTCCTTTTTTTTTTTCCTAATGCGAGCTAAAACACCCTTATCTGTTTCCATGGGCTTGATTGTCTAGGTAAACAGGAATGGAAAAATAGCTTTGGTCTGAAAGTATCTGTTCTTTAAAGACCCAAGAAGGCAATAAAAATAAAGTGTTTAGAGGATATTGAGATTGTTAATAATAATTATAATAATAAATTATTATTTATTTATTTAATATGTATTTGGTATTTACACCGACTCCGCTGAAAGGTCTGTTAAAATTAATAATGTGAGTATGATGAGAGAAACACCTGGACTCTGTAAGTCCAGCGTCCCCAGGGGGGAGCTTCCCCAGAGGTGGAATGAAGTGGGAGAATTGGGAAAGTTTTTCTGGGAAAAGAATCTGTAATTTGAAATCTGAAATGGGCAAAGCAGAGGAGGTAGAACAGCAGAGAGTGCTCCAATCAGCGGGAACCCAGAGGACAAAAGACCAGCCTGGGCATGAAGGCGAAGGAGAGACTCGGAGGCCTGTACATGGATCAGGGGCCACCATCCTGCCCTTTAGAGTCTCTGTTCCAGGTGTTTCAGGGCCAAAATCAAAGTCTGACTTCAGTAGAAGAGGTCAGAAGCCAAGACTCAACTACCTCCATGCGCATTGCTCTTAAACACATAAGATTGTATTTGAGTTCAGTGATGTGCACTTCCACTTACTGCCCCCTCAAGCTGAATGAAGACAAAGGTTCGTGTCTGGGAACCTCTGAAGGGGGTCTCTATTTATTACTATCAACCTCTGCTACTTGCACCAGTCAGACTGGGAAAGGTTAGCTTTTGTATTTGACCTTTTGCCTCCCCTCCAAAACCATATGTCTTGACTCTAATTTTTAATGTGTTGCCCAGAAGAGAAATTGGCTATCTTTGCCTCCTGCCCTTCAAACAAAAGGAGCAAGGGTACTTTTTAAACAATGGCATAAAATATGACTGCAGGGATAGCACACGCATAACCACAGGTAGAATCCCTTCACTGATGATTAACAGTGCTGTTCTCACACCTGGTGTCCGGAATGATGCCTCCATCAAAGGGGTATCTATCGGAAAATGGTTTTGGTAAGAAAAAGAACCAGCTCCAATCAGGATTATCTTCTGCAAAACTAAGGAAAGTCTCTCATGATATCTCCTCCTTCCCCTGGGCAGTCCACCACCACGGAGCATAAGGGGAAAAGGTGGAGAAGTCTATTGTTGCTAGCCTGCAGGAAGCAGGGCAAGTTGTAATTTGCCTTATCAGCTTCACAAAGAAGTAGAGGTAGATACATGTGGTTGAGATGATGTGTGTCATATCAGAACACATCATATAAGGAATTAAGACATCATGGCTCTCTATCTTCTGCTCAGAGAGGTACAACCCTGACCCTACCCTGAACCCATGCCGTTGCTTCTTAGTTGAGAATGGGATCTGCTTTAATGGTTACTGGGCTTCGTCTGTGGAGGCAAAGGGTGGAGCAGTCAGTTACCTTAGGTTTCAAAAGGGCTGGCCATGAAGTCTATGTGTAAGTGCCTGCGTGAGGGTGGTATGTGTGAAATGTTGGATTCAAAACTTATGGACAATGGAAATCTCTAGAAAAATGTACAGCCTATTTCTAGATTGATCCACCTTATGACCAAGAGACTGAATTATACTTAAACTCTCTCACAGCTTAGATGTATCGTGTGTGCCCCAAACCCAGACAGCAGAACCCACAGGGTGTTTCCCTATGGGCTCTATACCCAGTTCTGCATAATGTACATATGAAGAAAGAAAGAAAACAAATAACAATGATCACACTAATACAGGAAAAACAATGACAACAAAGAAAATTCAGAAGCCAACTACACAAAAACCAAATCAAAATCACCCTAATTTGACAACTCTGTTTTCCATATTTGTGTGATTAATTTACTCCACGTGCATTGTATGGTTAGCTTTATCCACAGTAGCTACATTCATGTTTAAAATAATGGCAGTATTTAAGGACAAAAAATACACACTGATTATTGCATTCCCCTTCATAAAGGTTACTTACAGAGTGGAGCAGCACGTAGACCTGTAGACCCATTTTATGTGGCAAACCTTAATTATTCTACTCCCTCACAAGATTCCACCAGTATTTAAAGCATATTATTTTAGAATAAAGGTTTCACTTTGCCTAAGCATTAAGACTTAAAAAAAAACATTTAACTTTGACATTTCATTTATAGGCATTTTAATTATCTGGATGGTTTCCTTTAAATGCTAGATGTAGGCAGAGGAATTTTGTACTTATATAGAAGAAAGTGCTTCCAGGACTCCCTAATTTTCATGTGTTATGAATTTTAATGCCTTATGCGGGTCAGGTTTTCATAGCTGTGAAGAGGGAATACATTGACCTTAAACTATTGTACAGTTGTAACAGTATTTTTAGTCTCTGTTTGTTATGGACAGACAGGAAATATATTTTGTTTATATTTTTGTTTTTAAAAGTTCTTGCAGCATAAGTAAGAGAGCTCCAGGCATCTAAGAAAGGTCTCACATTTTTGCTATTTTCTCTTCTTATTTATTTATTTTTATTTTTCTAAATGATGAGGTAGCAACAAGACAGACTCTATCTGCATGGCTTAAAATCAATGGGCCGTTGCCTAGCTTGTAAGGGCAGCTTTGCTGGCAGCAGCCTCTCCTGCAGACAGGACCAGCCATCCACTACAACGTAAGGCACATAAACTTGGCTATCTGTGGCCTCCACTCTTCACTCTCTGCCCCCCACTCCTGGAAAAACGCTTTCACTGAAGTGCCCAGAGTCCTCGTCGCTCCTCAATGCTCAGGAATTTTCCTGGGCTGCCCTACCCAGCCCTTTCTCCCAGGGTATCAATCCTAGTTATGTATTTCCTGTGTTTTCTCCTTCCTTATCAAAATTTAACTGTTCTCACTACCATTCTCTATCTAGACTCTTGTTTAATGATCAGTTTTATTGAAGAATATTTTACATAAAATTATTAGGATTTCACTCCCTTTAAGTGTAGTTTGTCTATCTAGACTCTTGACCAGTAATATAACCAACAGATTCAGAATAGGCTATTAATAATAGAAGCTATCTCAAATACTTTGTCAGTGATTGTAGATAGGGACAAGTAAACACGTAGATGGATGAAAAGGAAGATATCAAAATATTGTTTCATTTGTCATCATTTCCAGACATTGCCCTTCAAGTTTGGGTACCTAGAGGCACAATAGTTCAGCTGTAACAAATGAGTCATCAATGGTGTATTTTCCAGCTTATAGCAAGTAGATGTTGGGTGTCTGTATAGGTAATTAAATGTTCTTGAAATAAAAACCTGGCCTTGCTACAGTCATGTTAACAATGTGACAATTTGGGTTATGAAGGAAACGGAAGCCCAATTTGTGATTTTGCATGAATAACTAAAATAATGGGCAATCAGGTTTTTGTTAGTGTGATAATCAAAATATTTTCTTTTCTTACCTCCAAAAGTGTGTATGCCATATATCAACAATTTAATTCATGAAAAACAACTGAAATTTATTGTTCTCCAACAATTTGTGCATGTAAATATTGCTCTCTTCCACATGATCCCTTAAATAGCATTTTTTGGATCTCCACAGTGTCCGACAGGACTGAGCATGTGACAAACCATTAATAAATACTCACTGTAAATACTCGTAGACTCCTCTTGTGATTTGAAGTCCCTGCATGTAATGGAGACCACTGCCAACAAGCCTAGGTTGGTCCTGTGATTGCACATTTGCATCATCCCAGGGAATCCATCTAAGTGAACTCTTCTGCATCTTAGAATAAACCCATGCCAGTTTCTTTCATTATGAAGCTAAACCACAACCCACAAACTTTAGTAAAACGAAATATTTTCAAGGTCAGAAAAACCTAGGAAGGCTCAGTCCCCCCACCTCCTGAACTCCCTCCCTGGACCTGAAATGGCCATCTGTTGCTCTGGCAGATTTACAGTTCATTCACACTGTGAGTGATAGGAGGAGGAAGTGAGCAGAGCTAATCAGAGCTAAGTAGTTAACGAGCAGAGGGCTAACGAGCTGGTGAGTTAACGAGCTAAGCAGAGAGTTAATGAGCTGCTGTTTCCCACTACATGCAAGCAAATATATCTTTCAGGTGATTGTTTACCTTTAGAATTCTTAGCAGATGTCCATAATGACATCGCTAGGTCTTTGATAATTCCCCAAACATCTCAATTTAAAGCAAATTCAGCCATACCTTTAGTGCTAGGTGTATGCACTTTCCTTGCCACCGTTATGACCTTGAAATGAAGCCACCTTACTTTTTGACTCAAGCTGATGACCACTCCATCATGTTATTTTGCATAAATAGTACGGTCATTTACATAAAATTAATGATGATTATCTACGGGGCACCTATTCTGTACTAATTAATAGGTATAGTACTAATGATGTAGGAGAATAACAAAATTTAAAAATTAGTTTCTATCCCTTAAGAGTAGGCCATCTAATTGGGAAGAGACCTGAAGGACAGTTGAAGGAATAGAGAAAATGGAGTGTGGGGTATTGGTGAGGATTTTTACCAGGAATGTGCAGAGCATGGATTCCATTATGTGGGGAGCCCAGAGAGGGCCTGAGGGCTCAGGGCAGACTGTGCTTTATCTGGGCCTTGAGACTGAGGTCATGAACTCAGTGTTGTATTATAGAAAAGATATTTTAGAAAAGAGAAAGAGTAAAAATAAGGCCTGAGTCAAAAGTGGCTAATTATGCCACAATTACCCCAAATGTAATTTTACATCAATTAGATGTAAAGTGCTTGTACCTGGGTCTGAGTCAAGTTGGCAGAATGCTGACAGAGGTGAGGTTCACTTGAGGCTATGAGACATCAGGCCAGGTCAGACAGAGTCTCCCAGGGTGTCACCCTGCCTTAAGTATGAAAAGACATGCACAGTGTACATTAGTGTATGAATTCCGATGGAGGTTGAACTAGTGAATCTCGCAAGCTTTTCCTCAGCCGTGTGTTTGGCAAAGAGGAGCCAGGTGCCATATTATTGCTGATCACCCAAGTCAATGGTTTTCAACTGGGCACAATTTTTGTCTTCCAGGATGACATTTGAGAATATCTGGAAACAGTTTCAATTATTAAAAATTAGGGGGAAGGGCCAGGTGTGGCAGCTCATGCCTGTAATCTCAGCACTTTGGGAAGCCAAGATGAAAGAATGACTTGAGACCAGGAGTTCAAGACTAGCCTGAGTAACATAGTGAAACCCCATCTCTAAAAATGAAAGGAAAGAAAAATTAGCCGGGTATAGAGGTGCACATTAGCAGTCCTAGCTACTTGGGAGGCTGAGATGGATGGATCGCTTGAGCTCTGGAGTTCAAGACTGTAGTGAGCTATGATCAAGCCACTGTACTCCAGCCTGGGCAACAGAATGAGATCCTGTCTCTCAAAAAAAAAAAAAAAAAAAAATCAACAAATTAATGCCCCCACAACAAAGAATTATCTGGCCAAAGTAACAATAGTACTAAGGATGGGCATATCTAACCTAAAACTACTCCTTAAAAAAGGACGATTTTTCTGTTTGTCACATAATTCATGTCTTGCAACTGTTTCTTTGTCATTTTGAAGCACTTACTTCTGTCTACTTTTGTATGCTACTTTCCCCATATCCTTCAAATTTGTCATCATATCCAATTTTTAATCATTTCCGTATTCAATAAATATTTCTGTATTCAGAGTACAAGCTTTGTGCTTAAAGTTACAGAGAAGAAAAACTAGATATCAGGTGTGGTAGTCCTAGAGCTGGAGATATGAGATCTACACATGCAAAGATCAAAATAACAAAAGTTAGTTACCAATGCAAACTGGAATACAGAAAAAGTCATAGGATGCTATTTATCTATATACTAACTGACTAACAAAAATTAGCAGGCAGTTAAGGCAGGGGTCAGAAGGAGAAGGGCAACAGGATAAGAAAGTCACAAGAATGTGAATATGGTCTGCTAACGGACCCTTTTGCTATTTATAGGGACTCTTTAGTTATTTTATTTTAGCCATAACATCTTTATCTAAGGTAAAGAGGGGAATTTCTTTAATTGAGGCATGTGCACAGTTGAGGGGACAGTGTCCCTAAATAAACTGCCCTAATTAACATAATGAAAATCACACCCACTAGCACCATGACAGTTTACAAATGCCATGGCAACTCCTGGAAGTTATCCTGTAAGGTCAAGAAATGGGAGGGTTCCTGGTTCTAGGAACTCTCCACCCCCAGGAACTCTCCATCCCTTTGCCAGGAAATCCATGAGTATTCCACCCCAGCTTAGCATGTTATTAGGGATTACCATAAAAGGACAGACCCTGGGGTGGCACTGTTCTTTACTGGAGCAGTCTGCTCTCTACCATCTTTGAGAGTGTACTGTTCTTTCTATACACTGTCTTCAATAAATTTCTTTGCATGTGACCCTATATTCAAATCCTTTCTTGCATGGAGGGTCAAGGACCCTCTTTGCTGATGCAAGTGGTGGTTTGCACCGTTATCTCTCCCACTTCAGCCTCCCGAAGTACCGGGATTACAGGTGCAGTGAGAGCCACAGTGTCTGGATGATCTTTCTTCTATATTCATTAATTCATTCTTTATTCAAAAAGAATGTCTGGTTGAGTCTATTCTGTGGAAATGACCGTTCTCGGTCCCTAAAATAAAAGTGGTGATCAAGGAAAGCAGATAGGCTCATGGGGAGCTAATCTCAAATGTGAGCAGCAAGAAACAAATAAAGAAATAAAGAACATTTTTTAGATAAGTGCTAGGATGAAAAAAAAAAGCAGAGTGAGAGGAAAGAAAGTGATTATGGAGTAGAAGTGGCAGGCTATTTTAGAGAGTGGTCAGGTGCGGGAAGGCTGCGCTGTGGGGTTGATATTTCAGTACATACCTGATTGGGGAGGAAAATAAAGGTTTCAAATGATCTGAGAGAAAATAATTCCAGGTAACAAAACCTCAAGAATAAATGCTTAGGCATGACAACAAGCAGGGTTGAGCCATTTGCCAGTGGCAAGGAGACCACTGTGGGTAGATGAGGGATGGGAGAAGAGGGCAGAACGGGAGTAGCAATTGCCATGGAGGGCTTTGTAGGTCAGAGAAAGGAGTTCAGAGTCCATTCGAAATGGAATAGTCAATTATTGAAGGATTTTTGGCAGAAGACTGACATTAGACAAATTACACTTTTAGAAGATTTATTCCAGTTGATTCGTGTTTAAAAATGTGTTAAAATTTGAGGATTACTGAGATGAAGGAGGATGGGGGAAGAGCAGGGCTTTTGGGTAAAGTAGGGGGTGGGATCACAGAGGTCTATTTGTTCCAGATATATTGACTCTGAGAACGTTGTGGCACTCTGCACTGCCAGCACACTTCACAGGAGCACCATTCTGTTCCATCCCGTTGTCACTTGTCCGCCAAAGCACAACTCCTTTTATATCACCTCATTCATTTAAAAAAATTGGTATTACCTCAGTCATCAGTATTACCAAATAAAATTCACATTCTTCAGAATGGCATTCATGTTGCTCCATGTACTAGCCTCAGTTAACCTATCTACCCCGAGACTCTGTTTCATAATTCTTTAAAAACAAGACAAGTTAAATGAATTGTAGTTACTCGTATGAAACCTATGACTTTTTCATGCAGTATATTCTTCTCGATTTCTCTATATTCAACAAGTTTTCATTTTTCCCCAACTCCGCTCAAGGATGGCCTCTACCGACAAGCATTAATGCGCCTCCTCTTTCTCTGAATGCTCCACATTTCTATGTCTATGGGACTCTTCTTCCTCTTCTCACAATCATTCCTTCTTCTCTGCTCTAAGTTCTTTGAAGACAGAGACTGTGCCTGCTTTACCACTGCTACTTATGGATAGTTGAGCTCGGTACCTTGGATATCACTGTTTGATAAAAAGTTTGTCCAGGGAAATCATCACAGAAGAAGGAGGAATTGATGTAAAGTTGAAAGATGGGACAGGATTTGGATGTGTAGGGAAAAGAAGGAGGCATGATTATTGGGAAAAGACACAGAAATTCAGATTTGTGAAAGTGAAGTGTGCAGCAGAATGGCTAGGGAGAACATTGTTGAAAAGGTAGTTTTCAATCTGATTGTATGGAATATTAAATACTAAGCTGAGGAGTAGTGAATATTTATTCTCTTACTTTTTCCACTTTCTTGTACTTAAAATAGACTGTCATAAAATGAAAATGTCACGTTGTAGCCAAATGGAAGCCAAAGCAGAACATCTTCAAAAAGCTAAATAGATTGTTGTCATTTAAGATGGTATCGGCCAGCATAGATTCCAAAATCTTATGTGCAAAAAAATTCTATAGGGCTCACAATAATCTACAGCTAGTGAACATGACATTGTTATAGATGAATCCTTGAATGCACTATGCTATGCAAAGGGCAGAGGACTTGAAAATAGGAGTTGGCATGTAGACATGCCTTAGTTGGAATTATGTAGGTATGGGTTTAGAGAGCTTAGACTAGATGTCTGACTGACTCACAAAGAGTGGAGCCCAACTGCCTAAATTATATTATTTCCAACCAGTAAAAATCCATTTAATCAAAGTTGCATCAATTCATTCATTCTGAAACTATTTACTGAGTATTTTCCATATGTCGGGCATTGTCATAGACATTGGGAATATAGTGGTAAAAACAAACAAACAAATAACAAACAAAAAACTAGAGGCAAAAATCTTTGTGCCTGTGGAATTTATATTCTGGAAAAATGATTTGATCTGGTACAATGACTCCCATCAACAGGCAACAACATCCAAGGAGGTTTTCTTAATTTGAAACTAAACCAAGGCCATTGCTAGGAGTCATCAGGAGTGGGGTTTAATCTCCAGGAAAAGAAGACTGTGTTGGAGTTTAGTCTCCACTGTGGAGAATTGGAATATTCCCAGGAAATCCCGCCAGTGTGACTGTTGGACCTACTAGGCATGGATATCAAGAAGTGGGGAGAATGTAGAAGCGGCACACATATGTAGGTGTACAGCCATGCTGGGCCTGGGGCAGCTGGATTTATTCTATATCCCATCTCCTGCTGGGAAAGCATATTCCACTCTGATAAGCATTTCGATATGGATTCTATTTACTGGATAGGAAAGTTCGAAGACCCTGAATTTTCATGCAGTGATTCAGGGAGTGGCAGGGTAGTGGTCTCACACATGGCTTTTGGCAGTATCTGGATCTGGTTTTAATCGCTTACTAATTTTTTGATGTGGAACAATTTCCTTAAGCCCCCTAAACTTCAATTCTCTTTTGTGAAGTGTATGTGCTTCTAGGAATGTGTGTATACGTTTATGTGTGCATTCACACACATGTGAGACAGAATGGCATGAGATGATTTATTTAAAACTTTTAGTATGGTGTCTAGTATACAGTAAAAATCAAACTTGACAGCTATTATTATTCCATTTTAGAAGTGACAATAACAATAGAAACCCACCCAGAGTATAACAAGGTTGGCTTTGAAGCAGTGGGAAATAGAGAAGATGAGAAAGATGAGTAAGAGGAGGTAAAAGGTGGAAGAATGGTAGATTTCGGACTGTCCACAATCTAATTTTTCCTGATTTGGAAAGTGAAGGTGTCTAAACCCTGTGTCATGACACAGAGTTTCACTCATAAAAATTCATGAAAAGACAGTCTCCTGGGAAAGAGTTGTGACCTGGATATTGATTTGCAAATAATCAATTCAACTGAGCTTCCATTTTCTTATCTGTAAAATGAATATAATATTAAAGGTGTTTTTCCCCAACAAGATTGTCTTGTGTATCATTAAAACCTTGAGTGTAAAAGTATCTACCCCAGTGCTTAATACATGATGAGTGCTCAGAAATACTTATTCATTGAACTGTATTTGGAGTTGTATAAAAGTAATTAAGAAGTGTATCAGTTCTTGACATAAAGCCACTGCGATCATAAATTATATGTGTCAACTTTACTGAACTAGAACACCCAGCTATTTGGTCAAATGTTGCTCTGGATGTTTCTTGGAAGATGTTTTTTAAATGAGATTAACATTTAAATTGGTGGGCTTTTAGTGAAGCTGATTGCCCACCATAATATGGGTGGGCATCACGTAATCCTTAAAAGTCTGAATAGAAGGAAAGACTGACCTCCTCTGAGCAAAAAGGAGTTCTGCCAGCAGACTGCCTTTGGATTCAAACTGCAACTCTTCTCTGAGTCTCCAGCCTGCCACAGATTTTGGAAATACCATGCAAGCCTCCATAATTGTGAGTCAATTCCCTGAGGTCTCTCTCTCTCTTTCTCTCCCTGTGTGTATTGGTTGATTCCATTTTTCTGAAGAATCCTGACTAATACTGTAACTGAGTGCTTCAGTCGGAGAGACTTAAAATTTCCAGCAGCCAGCAGATGGTCATCCTTCTTAGTGGGACAAATCAGTATGATGTGTAGACCTGGGAGGCAGTAATGTTGCAAAAGACTGACAAAAGCAAAAACAGATGTCAATGAGTACTGGGATAAAGATTCCTCCCTAGTAATAGGGATTCCCTGAAGAGGTTTTGGTACATAGCATCTGGCAGGATCCCACTTCAAGAACAATTGTATATTGTTTGAAATATGCTGCATATTTTTATGACTAATAGTGAAAACATTTGTTCATTGTATAGTAAAATTTAGCTCTTCTTAATTAATTAAATCCCATAGTTAAGAGAACCAGTTCAAATATATATTTAAGTTGAAATGCCTGAAGTGAGTGTAACTTAATGACATTTTAAAACTACTTACTGTATTTTATTTTTAAAAATTCTAAAGTATTGTAATGAACTGAATGTTTGCCTCTCTTCCCCCAATTCATGTTGAAGCCCTAATCCCCAGTGTCTTTGGGAGGTAATTAGAGTTAGATGAGGTCATGATGGTGGTGCCCTCATATGGGAATGGTCCTCTTATAAGAAGAGACCAGAGACCTTGCACACTCTCTCTCTCATTTGAGAGCACAGAGAGAAGGTGGCCATCTACAAGTCAGGAAGAGAGCCCTTACCAGAAACCAACCGTTCTGGCACCCTGATCTCAGATTTTTAGTCTCCAAAACCGTGAGGAAATAAATTTATGTTGTTTAAACAGCTCAGTTTATGGTATTTTCTTATGGCAGCCCAAGACAACTAAGATAAGTATGTTATCACTAAAAATGACATTTTAAACTAGAGCAATGAAAAATTTCTATGCAATCATTCTTTTATCCTTCCATATTATAGTGCAATATTTGTCTATATACATGGGCATTTTTAACATAGCTTTTCATCATAAAAATGCCCATATTTGACGTCATTATCCCTCTGCTAACACTGGGTAAATCAAATAAGTGCATGACTTACAATTATGCTAAGCTCTTTTTAAGCAGAATTTTATGAACATGCGGGACCCAATAGATATATGGTTACTTACAAATTTAATCTATCTTAACCTAGTAAAATTTTATGATCACAGATAATGATATGATGAATAATAAAAAAAAACACCATATACACCCTGGATGGTATCATATGTTAACATTTGCATAAATGGTGTATTTTAACTCCATTTACATAAATGGTTTAGAAAAATTGTGACTATTACTATCATTAGGTGTATTAATAATGTATCTGGTGTCAATTTTAATGGAGTCTGTTTGCAGTTGGTGACTCTCATATTAAGCCTCTTTTTTTACCATTTATTTAAAACAGGTTTAAGTGTCTCTCTAACCATAGACGAGTATCCAACTGACCTGACATAGTGACTTTCAAAATATATATTTATTAGAATAAATATATGCTATCCTTTGTTATCCTTCCATGGCAAAGGCATAGAATTGGAAAATTTATAACAACTTGCTTCCCCAGGTTTTTGGTAAGTGAGGAACAGCCCTGGACATGGATTCTGAGAAGTCATTGTGAACCAGCAGAGCCAGGAAGTCCTGCCTGAGAGGTCGCCGATACCATGCCTGGCCAAGACTATACTGTCAGGTGTCTGCTATGATTAGATGTGGGCTGGTCTCTCATTAAGCTTGACCAGGGTTACAGTTCTTGGTCAGACTGCTTGTTTTACCCTTCACTTTGATCTGAGGTCATAGATTCCCTGTCATTTCACATTTGCATAATGAGTGAAATACCCATTAGTAATAAACGTGTGAATGTGAAACAGGCCGAGTTGCATTGGGAGCATTCACTCTTTGTAGATATAACATTTTAGTGTTAAAAGGGTTAGGGCTTGGTGTTTGTGAGAGGACCCAGGAAGGAAAGGGTTTAAAACAGAAATTAGTTATCGGATCAAAGGAGTGGGACAGAGTTTCTCTGTGTGGGAGTGTGTGTGTGTGTGTGTGTGTGTGTGTGTGTGTGTGTGAGAGAGAGAGAGAGAGCGAGAAAGAGAGAGATCACACAACAGAGAAGGTCTTTTTATTTATTTTATTCTTTTGTTTCTGAATAGGAAGACAATAGCAAGACATGAATAATAAATAGGTATTTATTTCATGTTTTGCCTTCCAAGAAAGATATCAGTCTTTTTATGTGATACAGACATTGTATAACTCCCCAACTGACACCCCTGTGCCTTTTGACATCTGTTTACAATAAGTAAGACCCTTGTCTGTATACAGTCTTGTTTTCTAGTTTTATCATGAAGCTACCCAGAGTTGGAAGATAGCTAGAAATTCAAACTAGATTTTTTGGGGGATAAGAGCAGGGGCAGCTTCTATATATTTAGACAAGCATGGAATATTTTATATTTATCTCTTACCTTTTCAATATTTTTCTTAATTTCTAGTTTTAAAGTAATTAATAGAGAGTACTATCTGAACACTGAGTATTGTCAAGCATAGAAGACACATAAAAGGAGGAGACAATGAAAATATGATCCCTGTAAGGTGGGAAAAGCCTTATATATACATATCTGTGCGTATATATATGGTGTGTACCTATGTGTGTATATATGTATATATGTTTGTGTATATATACACACACTCACATATATATGAGAAATAATTAGGGAACAAAACAATGTACAATTTATTCTAGCCATATGCAGCAGGAGACTTTACAGAAATATACTGGAAGAAGTCTATAACTGTACAGTACAGGCTGTAAGTGTAAGAGGGAGAAGGGGAATGAATGCAATACAGGAAGGGATGCTGCAGTTTTAATGTGGTTTCATTCATTTCAAAATTATCTGTAGTGAAAATAATAGTCCCTCGCAACTCTATAGTGTTTTAGAGCTTTTAAAAGCTTTCCGCATGTCCTATCATTTGATTCTTTTAACCAAAGTGTAATGCAAACACAGCAGGCACTATTTTTTTTCCATTTTACAGATGAGGACATTGATTCTCAGGACAGTTTAGTGATTTGTACACAGCAAATGGCTAACTAGAGCATAGAATCACCTCCCTGTATACTAACTAGAGTCATTATTATTCATGCTATTGCTCTACCTGCCTCAGCTGGAATTGGCCAAACATATTTGACTGGTTCACAATATATGGTTAGTGGGAAGAAGTTAGCTTTGGTGGTTTGTATCCAAAATATGGAGTTCGCTTGATGAAAACAGCTAAGTTGCTCACTTGATTAAATACTTTTACAGTTATTGAGATATAGTCCTTTTGAGGGTCACATGATATTTATTTTTGTTATACCTTTACCATTAAGAAGCTAAAGAAAGAGAACTTTTTTTAAACTAATGAGTACAACAATAATAAATAATAACTACATGGAGACCACAAATACACACACACACACACACACACACACACACACTTGATTAGGTTATGAAAGCTCGTATTATTTTCTCCCTCAATATATGCCATTCTTCTCCCTGCTCCCAGTTGAATGCCTTATTTTTAAAGATTTCATAGTAATTGCTCAGGCTTTCTCCTAAAACTTGAAGGATACAGTTGGCAGCACTTGTCTGAACACCTGTTCAGAACACATCCAGGTTCTAAGAGCCACTCTCCTAGGAAATGATTTCAGGCTGTGCTTCTCAGTGGGAGGTTTCCTGCTGAGAACTCTTGGAAAAATCTCTGACATTCAATTGCAGGGCACTTATTTCTTTGATGATGCTGTTGTTATTGTTTTGTTGTTGTTGTTGTTGTTGTTGCTTTAGTAATGCTTTCCTCCAATAGTGTTTCATAAAGTCAAATAAGGATTCAAATCCAGATGCCCATATCTTCAATTCAACCTGAGTCAGCTTCAAGTCATTTTCAAGACTCTGAAACTGCTTAGCAAGAAAAAAAAATTATATATATATATCCATTTTATTTCTACTTTATCTTTTTAAGGGAAATATTTATTTTTTAAAGAGACAATTTAATTTAATACTATTTAAAAGTTACTTTGAACTTCACATTTTTTTTTTTCTAAGAACAGTCACCAGCTTCGATCCTTGCCTCAGCTTAACCTATCATTCATCTCTCATTTGCTGAATGATGGCAGAGTCTCTCTTGCACATGTACTCTTATGTCCTTCTGGTATCACACTTTTCTTGCCCTTTATCCTGAGGCTAAAATTGTGGATTCTCCTTAGTCTCCAATCAACACAAAAATTCTTCCCCTTTGTTTCAAAGCTCATTATAATACTATTGTGAATGACAGTTTCTTCTCTCCTTGGACAATGATGATGACGATGATAATGATACTTCAGTGGTATGTGACAGGTCCTCAATTGAATAATTTTATAAATATTATCTCATTTAATTTATAAGACAGACCCATGAAGTAGATGTTGTCTTGCCCATACTATAGGTAAGGAAACTAAAGGTTAGAGAGTTGCTTATCCATGGTCATCCAATCATGAAGTGGCAGAAACAGGCACTAAAAGCCAAATTTCTCTAGAGTCAAAATCGTGCTCTTCATATTTACATTATTTCAACTCTGAAAGCCTGCTCCAACAAGGCACCATTTTTAATGCTCCCTGTATGAGTCAGGACGAGGCTCTACACATCACATTCACTCAAGGGCCCAGCAGACAGAGACTTCATAACAACACATGACTGTCGCAGGGCCAACGCAGGAATAGGGGAGCTGACAAGGTGTACACGGCCTCTGAGAGCTTCTGCCCAGGTAGAACTCATGTTACTATATTTTTCGGGCAGAAACAGGTCCCATGGCCACTTCTATCCTCCGTGGCATGGAGAATTGTAATTTGACATATGCCAAGAGGAAGAAGAGTACTGGAATATTTGTAAATAATCATTATGATACCCACCATGCTTTATTTAATTGTTTTCTCAAAACAGAATTGTTTCTGAAACTCTTTCACAATAATTGCCTAACAAGTTCTTCTCTTACTTTATTCTTTAAGTTCCTAAAGTTCATCTATTTAGGAAATATTTTCATACAAACTGGAAAAGTAGAGATTGGATTATATGGGTTTCTATGTTAGTTGGTGTTGGGTCCTACCTGTAATACACACAGCTCTGACAATTTTCTCATTTGAACAATGGTAACTCTAGGACTTAACTTGTAGCTATAAGATGAGAATAAAATCATGTAAAGACATGAAAGTAGCTAATGTAAATATGGCATAAATAGCACATGGTAACTGTCAGAATATATCTCTACTTAAACTTCTCTTCTTTCCTTTCTATATTATATCTTGAAAAAAGTTAAAGGACATAAGAGTTGTTTTTGAACCCTGACATGATGACTTAGACAGTGTGAACAGCTGATGTCTCTGAACCTCATTTTCTGAAGTCTTTTCTAGCTCTAACACTTTTATGAATTTAATAATATTTCCATCATTGAAGAAAAATAGCTAATTCTGATCTTTATTAAAGTCTTTTAACAGTAATAATTTTCTCTAGAAATGAAAATAGGAAATTTATAAAATATAAGGTCTAATATGGATCTTATATTTAATATGGGTCTTATAGTCATCTCTTTTCAGACAAGCTGATGAGCCCCATTGACAGTACACTTTGTTCTATACCATGAGGCATGAAGTAGAAGAAAGTTTTAATACTAGTTGTAAAAAGTCAATTAACTGTCTTCAATTTCTGGGAAATACAGTGTGAAATTTATGCTTGAACATGAGGTCAAGCAGCCAGATGCTGCTGGATTTCACACACATGCAGGAGAGAGGAGCTGTTCTCTCACATACTCTCATGCAGAATCTTCTTAGGATATTTTTGTTCAAACGTCCCCATGTCATATACATCCACATCAGAAAACAGGTGAAATCTACTATGACCATGATAAAATTTGTACCAGATGTCAAAGGATGTGTCCACAAACCTACTATATGCATAGCCTATTTATTGAAAAGTCTGATGCATTCTAACCATCATTTAGTAACTTTGCAGGTAGTTGTTATTAGAAAGCTGTTCTTTTACGGCAGAAGATGTAGAACGCTTTTTGGTTGGACACTGCAGTCACCAGGTCTAAAGCCTTAATAATTGAAACTTCTGTATTTGTTAAACATTCAATAAATTAACGAGTGATTTGGTAACAGCTCCCGAGCACCTACTAAGTGGAAAGTACTGAGTTAGTAACTATGGGAGACATTCTAATTGGGAATATAAATGTGATACATAGGGAAGAAAACCTAATCATATATTTTTCAAATGACAGAAGATTTAAAATAATAGTATATTTTCGGGTGACAAGAAAACATGTAATGCAGATAGTAGAAGCTATTACCATATCAAGTATTAGGGGAGCTCTCGGTGGTTTGGAACAGTAAAAAGGGTAAATGGTATCTAAACCAGACTTTTGAGAATGCAGATACTGAAGAGAAGGATGAGAGATTGGTTTAAGAATGATGTCAGCAACAGTAATAGTTCTGATTAGTTCTCCATAAAATAACATTGAATAAGATTCCTTTTGTTTTTAGTTCACCTGATAAAAATTTATATTTCCAATAGTATTTTTACTAAGTAATTTTAAGGGAAGAATAAAATAAAAATAACATAAAAGTCTAGAAGCTGGTCGTTAATGAAAAAGATTCTTGGCTCTAGGTTCTACTAATATCTATTAGAAGCCTCCCTGAGGTCTATCTCTCAGCAATCAGGTTGTCGCAGTCCCGTACTCACTAAGATACTGAGCAAGATACATGTGAGTTAGCTCCAGTGCCAAGATGGTGGGATTCTTGGTTCTACCTAGAAGTTGCTTCTGGCCATTGCTTTAGGTGTGGGGTCATTCTTTCTGTAATTAGTGTTCTCAGATTCTCTCTGACATATATGCATCCATACTTGGGTCTCAGATCACTATCTCTTCACCGGTTTCTTGCTCATTCTCAATCTAAACGTCCTGGATATGTTTTTTAAGGGTTGGTGTGTTTTGTTTGATATAATTCCATCAGTATGTTGCTAAGGGTAGTTGTATTCTTCACCATAACATCTAAGCCTCAATTGGTCTTTTCTCTCCCTTTGGTAAAATGGATTTCTGTTTTTCTAATTCATGCAAACTTCCATTACTTAAGGACATTTATAGCACCTGATACAGAGTCTGTGCTTAATCAATGTTTGTTGAATAATTGACAAGAAAAAGATGACTCATATGTCTTGACTCTCAGAGTGATCCAGTCTTCTGTTGTGTAAGTAATTGTTAGTCCTGTTCCTTGCCCAGATTTTCTTTTGATGAGTTATTATTCTGATTCTTCCCATGGGGGCTCTTCTGTTTAGAATATTGTCACTACCATCTCAAATTTATCAAAAAATTCATCTAAAATACAGGAAATATAGCAAAAGCAATCCCTACAAGGGAGAAAAAAATAAATAGCATAGTAAATAAAGTCTTGTGGATCTTCCAACTAAATTGCATTGATAGATGTAGATCTACCAGAGTACAGATGCCCTTTCTACAGCCCTGATAGAGGAGATAACAGTTTTCCCAACAGTAGTTTAGAAGCCAATAAATTCAGGCCCACTAGTTGTAAACTCCTGGGACAGGGAGTATATCTCCTTTTTCTTCTGACATACTTAGTAGTGCATCACAAAGGACAATAAACACATAATAAAAACATCAGAAAAAAAAGACACAGGATAGAGGGGATTGGAAAGAACTCTCCGTTATTTCTAAAATGAGTCCTCAATAGGTAAGTTAGGGAGGAAGAGGATCCTTTTAATGCTGTTCCCCCTCCCCAGAGCCTTCTCTTTATCTTTTCTCCCTTTTGTTGCATCACCAAGAAAAGAGGCCAGTCAATGCTGGCTAAGTCAGTGACTGTGCTGTTGATTCTGTCCCTATTTGCCATAAACTACTGGTAGCACTGGAATGGAAAATGTGTATAAACATATAGTGGGAAAAAGAATCACCTCTAAAAACCAGTATGATTATAATTATTTTATAAATGATTATTGAATGTATTCTTAATTATTTAATGGATTTTTCTTTCTTTCTTTGTTTTGTAATAAAGGCAAATGTTTTAGAAAATGCAAACACTTAAATGTCAAAAGCTTCCAAATGTAGCTGTTCACTCATAGCTGGGTACATGAAGATACTCTAGTGTAAAAAAAATACAACTTTCTTGTAGTTATTAGAAAATGAAAAAGGGAATTATATGATATCCAGGATATGAGAGATTCCCAGAGAGATGTCCCTTTCTTAATGAGAAATCACAGAGAAGGCTGCCATTGCTTGCTTGGATGCCTGGGCTTATCAGCGGGTCTCAGAGTTTAGGCCTCTGCGATATTGAGTGAAGATTATAAGCCAGATGGGCCACAAATTCTGTCAAGCCTTCTTGGCAGCTGCTCTCATTACAAAAGCCAGCCAGCCTTTTCCAAAAATAAGAATGTGAAGCAAATTGGGCTTATAGACCCTTATAATGCAATTGCACGGAGAGATAGGGGCCTGAGCGGGCAGGCAGAAATATTATTGATGGCTGGTGAAAACAGGGAATAAGATGTTATTAAGGCAACTCAGAGATAGATATCGATAGCTAATATAAAGCCTTTATTGGTTTACAGGCTCTAGGAAAAAGGGTTCATAGCTTCAACCCTTTACTTTGCTTTTAATTTCACTGGAGGTGCTAAGTTTATGAATAAAACATATCTTCACTCATGATTCTGATATTAGCCACTACTTTCTCTGTCCCTTGTTCACTAGAAGCAAGAAACATACACTAACAACATGAACCTTAGAGGCTTTCTCTGAGCAAGGGAATTATGTATGTGTATTGAAACAAGGAAGGACCATTTTCAAGAAACACTGAAGCTCACCAAAATAAGTAAATAAATTGCATTTAAAAGAAAGTTTCCAGAACAAAATACAAAGGTATAGCATCCCAAATAAACTACGTGATAAAAGAGACAGTAACTTGAATGACACAAAAACTCAAATTGAGAGGTCTGGAGAGGGTCACCAAAGGTCCCCATGAGTCATACTTGTAGTGCTTAAGGAAACATGGTTCTGCAATGATACTGACTTGAGAATAGAGGATCATATGGAAGAATTAATCATCAGTTTCTTTGGACTTTGCATATTACAAGTGGAACTGATCCTTGGCTTCCATCTGCTAGGCAGTACAGTGACGATGACAATTTTGCTCAGTTTCTTCCAATCTAATAGAAAATAATAGCTAAAATGCTATAAAACTGACTAAACTAATCAACCACCCATTTGATGGGCTATTATGCAATCACTACACTTTCTTTCAAAGTATTTATAAAATCAAGGGTGATGCAACTCAGTTTGTATTACAATTAGAAATAGAGCTCAATTTGCACTACCTCTCTTTTCCCTCTCCTCTCCCACCCAGAAAGCAATGTAGAAAGCACAAGAATGACATGCTTTGCTGATGTCTGTAATCACTCATTGAATTGAACTCTATGTAATTTGAGAGGGTATGTTTACTTAGTGTATACATCTGGCTGGGTCAAGAATAGATTTTTGAACTAGAAAACCATTTGCTTATTTTACATACCACCTAGCAACTGTCAGGACACTCTAGAATTATGTTACCTGGGACAAGTTTTTTACACACTTTAAATTTAGATCATTACCATTTGTGTGCTTATAAGCGCTTGACTAATGTATCACACATCAACTCCGAGAGTATCAATACTGTGTTAAATTATCTGAAAAAAACATGAGAACTTCGAGGAATTTTTCCCCCCACATCTCTATTTAATATTGTTTGGTTGAAATTTCAGAATAATTCATTTTTTAATCTCATCAGAAAATTTATGTTTTTCTTGTTCTAAAAATTGTTCTTGCAAATTAATTGCAATGCCTTACATTTTTAAACTTTTTAAAAATGATTTTATAACTACTGATAGTTTTTAGAAGAATTTCAATAAGTTAGGAACTTCCACTTCCAAGTTTTTGTACGTTTTCTGTATTTTTGTGTCCAGAGAAGAATTTCTTTAATGGGTAATGCATTTATGTCATTTCTGACAACTAAATAATGTAAAAAAGGAAACATTTCCAAATTTATGTTTTCTTTTTCTTTCCAGCTATATTGAAGTATGACTGACAAATAAAAATCGTATGTACTCAAATTACACGTCATGATGAGTTGATATATTTATACATGGTGAAATGATTACCACAGTCAGCCAATTAACATATCCACCACATCACATAGATACTCCTCTTTCTCTGTATGAATGTGTGGTAAGAATACTTAACATCTACTCTTCTAACAAATTTCAAGTATATAATACATGATTATTAACTGTAGTCATCATACTCCATATGAAATTTCTAGAAACTGTTCATCTTATCACTGAGTGTCTGGACCCTTTGACCAACATGTCCCCCATTACTCCCCTTTGCCACCCCCAGTAACCATCATTCTACTCTGTTTTATGAGTTTAACATTTTTAGCTTGTACATATAAGTGACATCAACCAGTTTTGTATTTCTGTGTCTAGTTTATTTCACTTAGCATAATGTCCTCTAGGTTCATCCATGTTGCCACAGATGACAGAATTTCATTATTTTCTAAGACTGAATAATATTCAGGTATATATACCACATTTTCTTTGTCCATTCTTCTGTTGATGGATGCTTATGCTGTTTCCATATCTTGGTTATTATCAATAATGCTGCAGTGAACATGGGAATGCAGATATCTCTTCGAGATAGTGATTTCATTTCCTTTGGATATATATCCAAGAATGGGATTGCTGGATGATATGGCAGCTCAATTTTTAATATTTTGAGGAATCTCCATACTGTTTTCCATAATGGCTGTACCAATTTATATTCCCACCAATGGCGTACAAGGGTTTCCTTTGTTTCATGTCCTCTGCAACACTGTTACAGTTTGACTCTTTGGTAATAGCCTTCCTAACAGTTGTAAGGTGGTATCTTATTGTGGTTTTGATTTGTAATTCTCTGACGATTAGTGCTATTGAAAACCTTTTCTTACAGCTTATTGATCATTTGTATGTCTTCTTGGAAAGACATACATTGTCTTCTTGGGAAATGCCTATTCAGTTCCTTTGCTCATTTTTAATCATGATTTTTTTCTGTTTTCTTGTTTGAATTTTTTGCTATTGAGTTGTATGAGTTTTTTATATATTTTGAATATTTTTTAACCATTATCCAATATAGGAGTTGGAAATATTGCAAATACTGTCCTCCATTCTGTAGGCTACCTGTTCATTTTGATGATTGTTTCCTCTGTTGTGCAGAAAATTTGAAATTTCATGCAGCACCATTTGCTTCTTTGTGTTTTTGTTGTCTGTGCTGTAGGTGCTATATCGAAAAATTGTTCAATGTCAAGAAATTTTCCCCCTACATTTTCCTCTAGGATTTTTATAATTTTATGTCTTGTATTTAAAACTTTAAGCCATTTTCAGTTGATTTTTGTGTGCCATGGTGTGAGATAAGGGTCCAATTTTATTCTTTTGCATGTGGACATCCCGTTTTCCCAACGTCATTTATTGAAGAGTCTATCCTTTATATATTCTTAACACTTTTGTGAAAGATTAGTTGCCCGTATTTGTGTGGGTTTATTTCTGGGCTTTCTGTTCTGTTCCATTGGTTTATGTATCTGTTTTTGTGGAAGTACCACACTGTTTTGACTTCTATGCTTTGTAATACAATTTGAAATCAAGTAGTGTAATGCTCAAGCTTTGTTCTTCTTACTCTAGATTGCACTATCTATTTGGAGTCTTTTGTGGTTCCCTAAGAATTGTAGGATTTTTTTTTATTTCTATAAAAAATGCCATTGAAATTCTAACAGAGACCGTATTGAATCTGCAGGTTGCTTTAGCTAACATGGATATTTCAACAATTGCATCTTCCAATCCATGAACATACAAGATATCTGTGCGTTTATTTTTCTTCTTCAATTTCTTTCATAAATGTTCTTTAGTTTTCAGTGTACACATCTTTCAATGCTTTGGTTAAGTTTATTCTTAAATATTTTATTCTTTATGCTATTAAAAATGGGATTATTTTCATAATTGATTTGAGATATTTCATTGTGAGTGTATAGAAACACAACTGATTTTTAAATGTTAGTTTTATATCCTGCAACTTCACTGAATTAATTAATTAGTTCAAATGTTTTTTTTTTTTTCTTTTTTGGAGTCCTTAGGGTTTCTTATATATAACATCATGGTATTTCAAACAGAGACATTTTGCTCCTTTCTTTCTGACTTGGATGTCTTTTATTTCTTTTTCTTGCCTGATTGCTCTTCCTAGGACTTCCAGTACCATACTGAGTGGAAGTGGAAAGCACAGTGCACACACACATGCTCACAGTGAGTGAGCATCCTTCTGTTATTCCTGATCTTAGAGAAAAAGCTTTCAGCTTTTCACCATTAACTATGATGTATTAGCTGTGGGCTTGTTACATATGGTCTTCACTATGTTGAGGTACATTTCCTGTATACCTAATTTGTTGAGAACTTTTATCACAAGAGGACATTGAATTTTCTGCATCTATTAGATGATCATGTGATTTTATTCTTCATTCAGTTAATGTGGATTATCACATGTATTTATTTGCATAGGTTGAACCATCCTTGCATCATAGGGATGAATTCCACTACATAATGTTATACGATCCTTTTACTGTGATGTCGAATTGAATTTGCTAATGTTTTGTTGAGGATTTTTGCACACATGTTCATCAGGGATATTGTCCTAGAATTTTCTTTTCTTGTAACATCCTCATTTTGCTTCGTCATCAGAGTAATGCTGACCTTTATAAAATGATTTTGAAGTATTTTCTGCTTTTCAGTTGTTTGAAAGAGTTTAAAAGGACTGGCATTAATTTTTTCTTAAATATTTGGTAGAATTCACCTTTGAAATCATCAGGTCCTGGGCATTTCTTCATTGATGGGTTTTTGATTACTGATTCAATCTCCTCATTTGTTATTATCTGTTTAGATTTTCTGTTTCTTCATGGTTCAGTCTTGTTAAGTTATATGTGTATATAAATTCATGCATTTCATAGTAGTCACTTATAAATCTCCGTATGTCTGTGGTATCAGTTTGAATTGTTTCTTCTTTTGTTTACAATTTTATATGTTTAAGTCTTTTCTCTTTTTTTTTCTTAATCCAAGTGAAGATTTGTCAATTTTTTCAGTCTTTTGAAAAAAATCAATTTTCAGTTTCTTCAATTTTTACTATTGTTATTCTAGTCTCAATATCATTTTTTAATGTGATCTTTATGATTTTTTTCCTTATGCTACTTTTGTACTTAATTCTTCTTTTTCTAGTTTCTTGAGGTGTAATGTTAGGCTGCTTATTTGAGATTTTTCTTTTTTTCTTCATATAGGTATTTATTGCTGTAAACGTCCATCATAAAATTGTTTTTGTTACGTCTCATAAGTTTTGGTTTGTTATGCTTCCATTTTTGTTCGTCTTAAGACTTTTCTCTTAATCTCTCTTTTGATTTCTTCTTGATATATTGGTTGTTCGGGAGCATATTGTTTAATTTCTACTTATTTCTGAATTTTCCAATTTTGATATTGTTATTATTGTTTTCTAGTTTCATAACATTGTGGTTAAAAAATACTTAACATGATATCAATCTTCTTAAATTTGTTGAGATTTGTGCAGTCCAACATTCCTGGAGAATCGTCCATATAATGTACATTTAAGAAGAATGTATATTTAACTGGTGTTGATAAAATATATGTATGTCTGTTAGATCTCCATTTGATCAAAATCATATTTTAAGTTTAATATTTCCTTATTGATTTTTTGCCTATATGCTCCATCCATTGTTGGAAGTAGAGTATTGAAATCTCCTTCTATTATTGTATTGCCATCTATTTCTCCCTTCAGTTCTGTTGATATTTATTTTATATATTTGGAAGCTTTAATTTTTGGTTCACATATTTTTGCAATTACTTCATACTCTTGCTCAATTGATCCCTTTATCGTTATATAATGCCTTATTTATATCTTGTAACAGTTTTGCATTTAAATTCTATTTTTCCTGATGTAGCTACAGCTCCCCCCTGTTTTTTTGTGGTCTTTATTTGCATGAAATACTTATTTTTATCAGTTCAGTTTCAGCCTCTGTGTTTTTTAAAGCTAAAGTGATGCTCTTAGGCAGCATATAATTGAGTCTTAGGGTTTTTTATTTTTTTTCTTTGTATTTTTTTTTACTCATTCATCCACTCTGTATCTTTTGACGGGAAAATTAAGTTTCTTTACATTTCAATAATTATTGATAGGCAAAGATTTACTATTACCATTTTGTTAATTACTTCCTCTGTGTTTTGTATTTCCTTTGTTCCTTTCTTCTCTTGCTATCATCATTTGTGATTTGATAATTTTCTATAGTTGTGTGTTTTGATTACTTTATCTATTATATATCTATTATGAATTTTTGCTTTACCTATGGTTAAAATGTGGCTTATGTAAAAGATCTTCTAGTTATAACATTCAATGTTAATCTTATAACAATTTAAATTTGATTGCATGTAAAAACTCTACACTTTTACTTTTCTTTCCCATATTTTATGTTTTTGATGTTACGATATTCTTCTTTTTATAATTTGTATCCATTAATGAATTATTTTAGTTAAATTAACTTTTAATATTTTTATATTTTAACATTTACACTACAGTTAGATTGATTTATATACCACCATTACTATATTAGAATAATCTCATTTTGTGTATATATTACCTTTACCAGTAAATTTTCTAGTTTTGTATGTTTTTATGTTACTAATTAGTGTCTTTTTACTTCAGCTTGATGAATTCTATTTAGCATTTGTTGTAAGTCAATCTACTGGAGAAGAATTCTCTCAACTTTTGTAATCATAGTGAGTCTTCATCGGTCCTTCATTTCTGGATACTTTTGCCTGGTAAACTATTCTTGGTGGACATATATTTTTTTTTTTCTTTTTGCACTTTGACAATACCATGCCAATCTTTTTTGATTGGCCAGATTTTTTCTCAGAAATCTTCTGATAGTCTTGTAGAGATTCCCTTACGTGTGATGAGTGATTTTTTTCTTGCTGTTTTGAAAATTCTCTTTGTCTTAGTTATTTGACAATTTGATTATAATTTATCTTGGTAAAGTCCTTTTGATGTTAATACTATTTGGGTACTTTTGAGCCTCATGTACCTGCATGAGGATATCTCTCCTATGATATGGGAAGTTTAAAGTCATTTTTTTGTTTGTTTGTTTGTTTCTTTATTTTTAAATTTTTTATTTTTAGTCTGTTTTTTTCCCCCCAAAAGACAGGATCTCCTTCTGTTGCCCAGCCTGGAGTGCAATGGCCCAGTCATAGCTCACTGTAACCTTGAATTCCTGGGGTTAAGCTATCCTGCTGCCTCAGCTTCCTTAATAGCTGGGACTACAGATGGATGCCGCCATGTCTGATTCATTTTTTTTCTTTTTATTTTTTTGTAAAGATGAGGTCTCACTATGTTTCCCAGATTGGTCTCAAACTCCTGACCTCAAGTGATCCTTCTAACTCAGCCTTGCAAAGTGCTGGGATTATAGGCATGAGCCACTACACCTGGCCATTATTTATTTAAATATACTTTCTACTACTTTCTCTCTCTCTTCTCCTTTTGAAATTCCCATAAAGTTTAAATTATATCTATTAATGGTTTGCCAAAAATTATGTATACTTTCTTCCTTTATTTTTTTCTTTATTGTATTCTCTCTTCTGACTGAATAATTTCAAATGACTTGTTTTTAAGTTTGAAGATTCTTTTTTATGACTGATCAAGTCTATTATTGAAGACTTCTATTGCATTTTTTTCATTTCATTCATTATATTCTCTAACTCTGAAATTTGTGTTTGCTTCTTTTTTTGTGATTTCTATCTCTTTTTCTAACTTTTTATTTTATTTATATATTAATTTTCTAATTTGATTGAGTTCTCAAAATGTCTTCTCTTAGAGCTCTCTAAGCTTCCTTAAAGTAATTATAGACATACCTCATTCTATTGCCCTTCAATTTATTGTACATAACAGATATTGCATTTTTTACGAATTGAAAGTTTGTGGCAATTCTACACTGAGAAAATCTATCAGCATCATTTTTTGAACAGTATGTGTTCATTTTGTTTCCCTACGACACATTTGGGTAATTCTCACAATATTTCAAACTTTTACATCATCAATATGTCTGTTATAGCGATTTGTGATCAGTGATCTTTGATGTTACTATTATAATTGTTTTGGAATGACATGAACTGCACCCATAGAAGATAACAAAATAAATCAACAAATTTTTTGTGTGTTCTTATTGTTTCACCCACTAGCCATTCTTCTATCTCTCTCCTGAACTCTCTATTTCCTAATACACAATAATATTGAAATTAGGCCACTTAAGAACCCTACAATGACCTCTAAATGCTTAAATTAAAAGAAGGGTTGCCCATTGCTCACTTTAAATCAAAAGCTAGAAATGATTAAACATAGTGAGGAAGGAATGTTGAAAGCTAAGGCAGGTCAAGAGCTAGACCTTTGGTGCCAATTAACCAAGTTGTAAAGGAAAAGTTTTTGAAGAAAACTGAAAGCACTACTGCAATAAACAGACAAATGTTAAGAAAGCAAAACAGCCTTATTTTTAATATGGAGAGTGTTGTCCTCCAGATAGAAGATCAGTCACAATATTCCCTCAAGCCAAAGCCTAATCCAAAGCAAAGCCCTAACTCTCTCCAATTCTATGAAGGCTGAGAGAGGTAAAGAAGTTGAAGAAGAGAAGTTGGAGGCTAGCAGAGGTTAGTTCATAAGGTTTAAGGGAAGAAGTGGTTTCCATAACATAAAAGTGCAAGGTGAAGCAGCAAGTGCTGATATAGGAATTGCAGCAAGTTATCCAGAAGATCTAGTTAAGATCATTGATGGAGGTGGTTAGAATAAACAACATATTTTCAATATACACAAAACAGCCTTCTAATGGAAGCAAATGTCATCTAGATTTTTCATAACTAAAGAAGAGAAGTAAAATTCATGGCTTTTTAAAAGTCAAAGCTCAAAAGAGTGGTCAACAACTTCTTGTTAGGAACTAATGCATCTGGTGATATAAAATTGAAGCTAATGCTCCTTTTTCATTTCAAAAATTCTACAGTTCTTACAAATTATTCTATATATACTCTGTCTGAGTTGTATATATTAAAATCTGGAATGACAACACATCTGTTTACAGCATGACTTACTGAATATTTTAAGCCTAATTTTGAGACCTACTGCTCAGAAAAAGATTCCTCTCAAAATATTACTTAATTAATAATGCACTTAGTCATTCAAAAGCTTTGATAGAGACATCAAAGGATATTGATGTTGTGTTGATGCTTACTTACACAACATCCATTCTTCAACCTGGGGATAAAATATTTTGACTTTCAAGTCTTATGATTTAAGATATGCATTTCATAAAGCTATAGCTGTCATAGATAGTGATTACCTCTGATGTATCTGGGCAAACTAAATTAAAAGCCTTCTGGAAAGGAATTACCATTCTTGATGCCATTAAAACCATTTGTTAGTCATAAGAGGAGGTAAAAACATCAACATTAATAGGAGTTTGGAAGAATCTGATTCTGATCCTCATGTGTGACTTTAAGGGATTCAAGACTTCAGGGGAGGAAGTAACTTCAAATGTGATGAAAATAGCAAGAGAACTAGAATTAGAAGTAGAGCTTGAAAATTTGACTGAATTCGTACAATCTCATGATGAAACTGAACAGATAAGGAGTTTCTTCCTGTAGATAAGCAAAGAAAGTAGTTGCTTGATATGGAATCTACTTTTGATGCAGGTGTTGTGAATATTGTTGAAATGGCAACAAAGGATTTAGAATATTGTATTAAGTCTCTTAATAAAGTAATGGCAGGGTTTGAGAGGATTAACTCCAATTTTGAAAGAAGTTTTACTGTGGAGAAAATGCTATCCAATAACTTCACATATTAAATATTTTGTGAAAGGAAGAGTTCATTGATAATGACAAACTTCATTGTTGTCTTATTTTAAGAAATTGCCACAGCCATCTAACCTTTAGCAATCACCACCCTGATCAGTCAGCAGCTATCAACATTGAGACAAGATCTTATGCTAGCAAAAATATTACGACTTGCTGAAGGCTCTGGTGATCATTAGCATTGTTTAGCAAAAAAAATATTTGTCAATTAATATATGTACGTGCTCTTTTTATATGCACTGCGAAACCAAAAAAAAAAAGTATAACTCACTTTACTTTATTGTAATATTTGCTTTATTGCGGTGGTCTGGAACTGAATTTGGAATGTCTTTGAGATTTTTCTGTATTTTGAATATTTTATCAGACAATGGTACATCTCCATATCTTTGGGGTCATTTACTGTGAAACTATTGTGTTTTTTTGGTGGTGTCATGTTTTCATGTGTGTGTATTCCTTAATGTCTTTTGTTGCTTTCTTCATATTTGAAGACACAGTCATCTTCTCTAGTTTTTACTGGCTGGTTTTGGGAGGGAAAAACCTTTTCCAGGTAGCCTGTCTAGGGATTGTGAGGCACTCTCTGACCTTTACTATGGATGTTCTCATTCTGCTCTTCTTGTTCCCTTTGGATGGGTGGGGAGAATTATTAAGATTGTATGCCTCTTTTGTATCTCATAAATTCAGACCAGGTTTTAAGAGCCTCACATTTATTTTCCCCAGGCAGTGTCCTAAAATGGTTAAGTTTGTGTGCCTTCCCCTAATCCCACAGCATTGAGCTACTAACTGCACGTGCTCATGAGCCATCTGCAAAAGTATACACTCACCGTCTGAAGGGAATGTGAAAGAATCTTGCCATACATGGAAGGAAAGGTACGCAATGTGTTGGGTGTGTCTGTGGGACAGTTGGGGGGTCTTCAAGCAAGGCAACCCAAATGGCTCTTGTGTAGCTCTCCTGATTGAGTCCATAAAGTAGTTAGTGAGATAGGTAGCTCTTTGTTGAGTTTTTTTTCTCTTCCTTTCTGTGAGCTCCTTCCACTCTTCCCTGATTCAGTCTCCTCTAGCCATGAATCCATGCTGAAACCCTCGATATTCTGGAGTGGCTGACAAAAAGGTGGGCCTCTTCAGTAACATCTCACACAGTTAGGGAAGCTGGGTGCTCACTCTTCAACGGTCTCAGTTTCCCTTATGGAAGGAATAGGAGGTGAAAGGGGTTTCCCTTGGCACTGAGCTGTGCCATCATTTGGGATGGATAACATGGGAAAAGTGACACTGTACTTACCCTCTTCAATGCATCTATTCTTAGATTTTTTTGTTCCAATAGTGTGCTGGAACTTCTCTGCTCGACTCCCAGACTCTTATAAAGGTGCTTTCGTCAGTGAATGTATGCCAAAATCAGTGCACTGTGGAGAAATGGTGGTAGAAAACTCCTACTCTGCCATCTTGCTGACATAATTTATCCTTTAAGTAATCATATAGGTAATAATAGTCATTGGATTGGTTGGACTAACAGAGATGAAACCTATTTATATACAAATTATCATTATATTTTTCCATCTAAGTCATAGTAATCATGCAAGCAGAAATTTGTGATATCTAAATGACCCATTATTTTTCAAAAAAGATTCCAATAGTTCTGTATCATTGAGGTTATAACATACAAAGTTTTGAAACTTTAGAAATCTTTTATTCTCTGATTATTTAACAGTGGTCATTAAAAGTGTCAGAAAATAGTCAAATGCATTTCAATGTGTATAATAATGTCAAGCTCACATCAATAATTATTTAATTTATATCTGTATGACTGACAATCAAATAATTCTGATAAATAGTTACCCAATGTTATTTGTGTATGTTTGTATATTTTAGTCTAGATTTTCCAGATAGGTTTTAAATTCATTGAAGAGACTATTTATGATTTTAAATTTTAAGTGTTATATTATTTTTGGTCTATTTATCATGAAATACCTAATGCTATTCCATATATTTAACAAAGACAGAAAATGTGTTGAGTGATTTCTAATTTTCATCTACATTTCCTTAATGGAAACTCCTACATGGAAGATATTTTTAGAAATTGACTGTACAACATTGAATGTCACCTGGCATTGAAAGGGACTTGTATTTCTTCTTCTCCAATCTATTTGTCCTGCTCACAAAGACTCAATCATTAGTAAAATGCATTTACTAAAATAATTGTAACTAAGTAAGTACTTTTTATAAGGGGACAGGGTTATAATGGAAGGAAGGGAAAAATCACATCTACTACATGAAGGTAGGCAATTTTTGTTCTTTGCAATACAGATTTGGGAATGGCATAAAATTACAGTAAAAATTACCGTGTCAGCACATGTAAGCCAACAGAGAAGAACCTTTTGTTCTGTCAGTTACTTTATTTCAACTCTTACTGGCTCCAGGGTCACTGAAATGATGTCTCTTTGCTCTGTGACCTCATTTTTACATCTTGTAGTGTCTATGTCCAGAGGGCCACTTGAGGGCACAGGATTCTTGTGGTGCTTTTCAGCTCTGGGCTGTCAAGTCTCCTTAGCATCAACCATCAAGTTGCCTGTGAATTGGAAATTGACATACAGGAACGAGAGCTTAGAGCTTCCCATCAGACAGATTATTGAAGTATTGAGCGTAGAAGAAATAGAAAACATCCTTTTGCTCTCTCTGTTGTTGCTAGTATTGCAGAATTCTTTAATTACATTGATGCCTAATCACATATCCTTGGGTATTATCGAATAATTCTTGAATTTTTCATTCTATCCGCCACCCAGGGCAAAAGTTTGGCCCAAGCTTCATTGAGTGGGTAAAGGAAACAGATTGTCTTTGTCAAATACTGTAAATAAAATTCTATTCTACATATTTTTTCCATGTAAATGTTCAATAAATGAATACTGAATTTCTTAAACCGCTCATCTAACCACTTATTTTCAAATTGCATATCAGAGTTTTCTCATAAATGCTTGAAGTCTCCATTGTTCTTGCTCAGCAAAGATATTATTTAATTTGAATACAGGATAACCGTTTTGAGATTCTCTTAACTTATTACTTATTTTAAACTGAAAAAATATTTTTTTCATATTTTACCAAAATGGACCTTAACTATTTTAATGTACAAAATAAAATTATTATTTGGTTTCTTTAAAAAGATCTTAATAAGAAATAAAATCTGTAAATAGAATATAGATCAGTATAAGATAAAGAGATATTCTAAATTACTTTAGATCTATGGTAATATTTTTAAAAGAAAAAAAAAACCTCTAAAACACTAATATTTTCTTAGTAGCCATTGCAAAATGAATGAGAAGATCAAGTGAATTCAAGTGAATACTTCTCTGCTCTCAGATAAAACAAATGTAGAAAAACATGGGTTTACCTCTGAATGTTGTTCTAGAGCAGAGTTTTCTGGCTGTTTCCAAAAAATTGCATTTAGGATTCTGGTTTTATTGTGACAGAGAAAGAATACATCAGCTCCCCCTCCCAATCAAGTGAAACAATTGGAAAAACAAGAATCTGTCTTTGTGATAAATTTATGAGTGATCTGTAAATCCAAACTACAATGTAGGAGAAATGGCCAACATGAACTTAGCAGTGGGTGGAATCGTGCAAAGACAAGGACTGTGAGAGGATACTTGTAACTGTGCATTATAAGGGAGCTAAAGAACAAAGCACTCTCTCCAGAATTGGCACAGTGGTGACTGCAATAAAGCTCTATATTCGAAATAAGAGGTTTTGAGTACCTAGGCTCACAGCTGAAGATTCTTGGGGCCCTACTTGGCATTATAGAATAGCTGAGGGAGAAAGATATAGTGTACTGATGTGATATTTTTGAAAGCTCTGCCTGTCATTGCAGCGAGATGTAAGAGAGACTGGGCTTTTGTGAGCAGCCTCATAGCTGCCTCGCTTTGTCACTGAGGAAAAGTGGTCTTAATAAATCAATTCTTTTTTTCTCTGCTTTTTTCTGTCTCTCTCAGTCTATAGATTTCAGTCTCTCCAGATTTTCAATATATACAGTCAGACATATGTGCACAGGGATTCTTAATATGCACATGATTTTTATCAATGTAGAGAACAAGAATTCAACCTATTGAAAAGAGGTAAGTATAAGGGCTAAAGAATTGCGATAAGACAGACAATTTTGCAAAGAAATATTTTAAACGAGTCCAGAAATTTTTTTAACAAAATAAATACTTTCTATAAACAAAAGCTTAAAGAAGAGACAGATGGTTTAAAGGAAGGAATACTAAAATAACAGAAATAGATTTTAATAACTTAGGAAAGATATGGAAAAATAAGTGAAATTAAGAACATTTAGAAACTACAACACAAGTGAATGATCGCTGTTGAAAACCACAGTTAGGAAGAAAAGAAAAAATAAGCCTGAAAAAGGGATTCAAATTAAATTTAAACTATAGAATTGAAAAGGCTTGGTGATATAAAGACATAAAGGAAAGATAGTTAAAGTTAGGGAATATATCATAATTGATGTGTTGGTAGAAAGACAACCAATGAATAATAGAAAAATACAAATCAAAGTTCTAGATGAAAAATGAACCTTAAAATCTACAAATTGATAGGGGAAATTTCTTCTCAGGCGAAACTGATATGCATCATTCTGGAGATATATCATGATAGTATTAGTGCACTTCAAAGGTAAAGAAAGAGCCCTAATGGCATATAAGCCAAAAAATTTAAAAATCATCTCCCCTATAAAGACAGTAAAACTAAGCTGGCTTCAGGTCTCTGCACAGCATCATTCAAAGATTGAAGACAGCGGAGTACTATGTACATTGTTCATATTTTCTTTTCATCCCAAACTGTTATGCAGGTTCAAAGTCAGTTGGTAGATAAATATTTTCAAGCTATAAAGAGTTTATGCAATTACGTCTTATTTAAAAGAACAACTATAAAACAATATTCATCTAATCAAGAAGCAAATTAAGATATTAATGAAAGGATAGGTGATGAGCAAAGAATCCATGTAAAGTAGCACAAGGGATAAAACAACTCTCTGAAGCCAATGAGCATTTAATTCGGGTAACCCTTCCTTACACAGGCACCTTCCAAGATTTCAGGGCAGGGGCACCTAGTATTGTGTTCACATGTTCATACATTTTAAAAATTGTGAACAAAAGATGTTATAACCACTATGGGTTAGGATTTCCATCTTCACTTCAGTTTCCCTTCTGACATATTTCTTCTATTGGAAAAGCCACAGACATTCTTGGGAACCAGCTAAAGGAAAGTTGACTTGGGAATATTTTTTAGTTCGAGTTTGATGTGATATATTCATGGAATTCACTGTCATTCCCATGGACTTGGTGGGAATGTTTCATTCCTATCACCTACTATACCCAGTGTGAAGTTACAACATTGTAAACACACAGGTCATATGACAATGTGAATGAGTAAGCATCAAGAAGAGTGAGGGCAGCAAAAGAGAACATGGTTTGAAAAAGACAGGGCTAGATGCTAGTCCCTGGAAAATCCTTTCAATTATCAAACATTTTATCAACACCTAGTTAAAAATGCATGTTTTCTCAAATCAGAAATATACTCAATATGCAGTACATATAATTATAAGTGCACTGTAATCATTTATAAAATTTTTAATGGAAAGCATGTCAAATAGAAATGATGTATATGTAGTGTGTTAATCTGTGTCAATGCTACATGCAGCAAGTAGGTCTGTGTGGGAAGTCATATCTTGTATCATTTCTTATTGTACATAGTGACATATCTTGGCCTGATGTCTGATGACTGTAGATGAAACCAAATGGAAAATGGCCACCAGTGCAACAAACAAAACATAATGTCAAAGAGATTAGCAAGTGTTTTCACTTAAAGCAGAGTTTAATAATGATGTAAGAAAATTGAAAATGCTGTGAAATCTTACAGCTCATTTGAAAGATAGTCTGATGGATGTTCTCCTAATTTGATAAGTATAAAATAAATTTACATATCAAATTATAGGTTTGTAATCAATAGCAAATTATGAAACTGCAAGGAACTTTACCACTTATAAAAAAAATCCATGACCTTCCCAGAAGACAGACTGAATTATATTTCTGTTCACATTACAGAAAATATTGCAAAATCATTGTCATATGAAAAGGTTATCAAAGAGTCTGCAGCCAAAAAATAGAAACAAAATTATTTTAGATGTGTGTCTGATTATTAATAAACATGTATAATTTGTCTAGATTCCTGATGCTTGTATTTATTTGATTCTTGACACTTCCAATTTGCTGTGATTTCTCAGTCAAAAGAAATGTTTTCTTACCTACTTTTTCAGTCATAGTTTTGGATTATTTTAATTAATGAAAAACATATTGTTTATGCTCTGAGCTCCACCAAACCCAGATTTGCCCTTGGGGTTACAGAAAACAAACTTTTACATAATATAAGTAATGACAATGTGAAAATAAACAGATGGTTAGAGTCTGTCTAAGTAGGCTGACTCCCTTGTCATTTTTGATAGGTGAGGGTCGATAGATATCTTTTCAACCTTATAACTCAAGTCATAGAAGTATTATTGAAAGTCATAAACAGAAAAACTAAAATATCTAAGAAAAAATATATAACATTGATTTCTATCAATAAAGAAAGAAAGAAAGAAAGAAAAAACTGCATAAATAAAAAAGAATAGCTGGGCATTGTGACTTGCACCTGTAATCTCACCAACTCTGGAGGCTGAGGTGGGAGGATTGTTTGAGACCAGGAGTTCTACACCAGCTTGAGCAACATAGCAAGACCCTGTCTCTAAAAAAATAAAATAAAAATAAACTAGCTAGATGTGGTGGCTCCTGCCTGTAGTCTCAGCCACTCAGGAGGCTTAGGCAAGAGGCTGAGGCTTAAGCCCAGGAGTTTGAGGCAACAGTGAGCTATTATTGTGCCACTGAACTCCAGCCTGGGTGACAAAGTGAGACGACATCTCTGAAACCAAAAAATTAAAAAAAAAATGAAAAAGCATGGTTGATTTCCTTCTATTTCACAGTGTAGAGTATTAATAGTTATTGATAAAGTTGGAGAACAAAAAGCAAGACATAGAGGCATAAAAATATTTCCTAAATTCATATTTTTAAAAAATTTAAATTATTTTCATATGCATTTATTAAACCTCATGTAATTTATAACAATACTAATTTTGATTGATGGGAGAAAGTGTTGCAATAAGTAGGAATTCAGTGATTCATTGTCATTCATATTAGGGTGCTAATAAACATTCCTTGGGGAAAAGAGAAATTAAAGCAATATGTGAAAGAAATAAAACAGATTGAACATACAAAAATATCAAACAAACAAAAGAAAATACACCTGATGTAGAGACATTTATGTATTAAGAAATACTGAAAACTGAGAGCATAACAAAAATTTACATTTTAAATGAACAGTCCATGAAATTTCTTCAGAAAATGGAATATAAATGTAATTTATTGGGACTCTTGTTCTTAATGTTTTGTTAAAATCTAAGTTTTTATAAACAATGCAAAGCAAGTTCTTTCCAAATTTATATAACAGATCTAGCAAAATAATCCCTGAGTGCTATATTTTACAAAACCCTTGATAAACTTAAATTTTAGAAAAAACACCCTGGCCCCCCCAGAATGGGTACATTGTGTGTATATTTTGTGTGAGTGTATCTAAAAACGAATTCTTTTTTAAAGGAGAAATATTTTCACAGACTGCCTTCTCAAGGCGCTATAAGTTGAATTCTGTTTACAGTTAGAAAATAAACAGTTAATTACAAATATTTTGAAACATATCCATTGAGCAAATTAGAATGAACTCTCACCCTGCTAGGGGTGTCAGTTTTAAGGCTGAATGAACAGCTCTTTTGGAACCACGTTTGCCAGTATTATAGAACTGTGCCAACAACTGGGGAGAAGTGGAAGAATGAATAAACGATTTTTTTTTTATTCCCCCACCAGACCTTCATGACACATTCATTGTTGCACCCATGACATGCCTACATGGTGACCGTCCTATCACACCAACTTTGAAAAATCCACATCAAAGTCAATGCAAACAGACAGAAAAATTCACCTTCAAAACTCTTGAACTAAATCACAATCTGCAGGGCGATGTGTGGGAGCAGTCGTCTATTTATTTCCTATTACCTGAGAATAGCAAGAAAAATTTGCTTCCAATATTCTTGCACCCCAGCTGGTCTTCAGCTTTCTGGAACGTGACATCCAGGGTCGTTAAAGCCAGAAGCACTCGTTTTCCAGGAGAACCGACTAAACGTTTCACTGTGTTGGCTGCTGTTGGCTCAGCTGCTACTTGCTTTAGTTGTACTTCAATTTCTCTTTTCATTTTAGGTTTTGGTCTCCTCTTTTTTCCATTATAGCAAGTAATATATGACTCTGAATGATGTGTGTAATGGGAAACCGGGGTTATGTTTGTACTTTATTGACATAGCTGTCCAAAAAATGGCTTAGCCTACCTCTCTAAGTAGTATAATTTATTGTACATTATCCCCCACTCACCTACATATAATGGGAAATGAGAGAAAAAGAGTGATGAATTATAATTTCAACTCTTTCCCCAAACACTTAAAAAGAATCCAATCCTCAATCATTAAACTTGAAGTGTGCAGTTCTTTCTCCTAGGACTTTAGATCTTGAGATACATCTTTTATTGCAACATAACTGTCCACTGGTTTTGGTGGTTTCTGCTCACCCAACAGGAGGACAATTTGAGGCTCTGTTATCATCACATTACCCAGAGCCAGAGACTACCCTCTAAGAATATTCCCATCCCTTTACTAAGGAGAGGAAGTGATATATTTTTTCTTCCACTCAACACAGAAACTTTTAAACACCCCATATTTGAGTATGGTGATGGTAAAACTCTGCGAAAGGAAATGCTTAAGTCATGGGTTAGAAGAAATTGTCATTTTGTTTTCAGTTTGCAGATATGAATTATGGTCAATGTGAATTTATGGGCTACTGTCTATTAGTATCTCCCTGACACAGGACAAATAAACTTATGTTTTCCAATTAATAAAATTTTGTATAAAGAATATTTTATTTATGTGCTTAAACATTTATGTACATAACTAACTTTTTAAATCAAAATAAGTGCATTGCAATGAGCAACCTTGGTCATCAAAAGTGTAATTGCAAGCATTGTTGAACATTTTGCCAGAGATCAAAAAATATTACTTGAGTGTGTGTTAGGGGAATGGAAGGGGTGGGGGAGCTCTGAGAACTTGTAATAAGGACAACATCATCCATCAAAGAAAACAACATCCATATAGACTAAAATGTCAAGCTACAATTCTGCTGGCTACTGATAGATGGTATTTACTTGCTAGGGTTTGAATACCCCCTCCAAAACTCATGTTGAAATTTAATTGCTACTGTAACAGTATTAAGAGGTGGGATCTTTAGGAGGTGATTAGGTCACAAGAGCTCTGCCCTCATGAATGGATTAATGTAGTTATTGTGGAAGTGGGTTAGTTATTGCAAAGCTGGATTTATTGTTACTGTTATTTCTTTCTCTTTCTCATATGCCCTATGCCTTCTGCCCTTCCACCGAGAGATGAGCTTTGCTAGATCTAGGTGCCATGCTCTTGGACTTCCCAGCCTCCAGATTCATGAGCTAAATAAATTTCTTTTCTTTATAAATTATCCAGTCTGTGGTATTCTGATATAGCAGCAGCAAATGGACTAAGACACTACTTTACATAAGATTGTGTGTGTTTGTGTGTATGTGTACTTTGTTTTACATACAAACATATCTACATAAGAATGCGTATTTTGTGCATATTTTGAAGTATTGGAGTGACGACACATTATTCTCTGAAAAAAAAAAAAGCCTAATCTCTAAAATCCTGCTTGGATATGAGATAACAAAAATGAAAATACTATGTAAATTGTAACACGTTACACATATGCTAGTAATTGCTTTTTTATTGTATTTGGTTATTGTAATTATTAGTATATGGTAAAATGATTGTTTTCTAATAGAACAGTGGGCCACTACTTTAAGCAGTTTATGCAATATTTAAATTGCTCTATATCCAAATGTTACATTTTAAAATAAGAGTGCATGGCTTCTCTGCTTTACCTCAAATCGTTAGTGGCAGAAATGAATAATGAATTCTATTTGGTACAATGTGATCTTCACTAAACTTTCTTGGTTATTTTCCAGTCACTTTTATTTTAGATAAATATACAGAAATGATTTTTAATTTTTTAACTTAAAAATAATTACTTGGAATCACCAATACACAGTCCAGATAGAACATAATCTACTTTATAAGGCAAATTATCTGATTATTTTCAATGGAGAACTATTTTTTCCCAATATATAATCAAACCACTGATTTCTCTATGTTACTCCATTTATTCAATCAATATTTGTTATATATTATTACTTTGTACCAGACACTTTACTACCACTGTTAACATAGCTGTGAATAAATAGACACAGTCTGTCTTCTTGATACATTGTGTTCAGTGCAGACACAATTAAATACCTGCCTTAGCGTTTTGTATTTCTATAAAAAAAATAGTTGAGACTGTGTAATTTATAAAGAAAGGAGGTTTATTTAGTTCACAGTTCTGCAGGCTGAGAATTTCAAGGGTTCTGGAGAGGGCTTTCATGGTGCCTCACAACACGGCACAGGAGCTCAAAGGAGAAATAAACATTTGTGAAGAGTGGGAAACCTGAGGGGCATCCTGGCTTTGTAACAGCCCGCTCTTCAGGGAACTAATCAATTCCCATGAGAACTAACCCAGTCTCACAAGAACAAGAATTCACTCACTACCTCAAGAGTGGTATGAAGTCATTCATGAGAAATCCGCAACCATAGCTCAAACACCTCCCACTAGACTCCACCTCCCAACGCCACCACATTGAGTATCAAATTTGAACATGAGCTTCGGTGGGGACAAACAAACCGTATCTCAACCTTAACAATATCCAAATTAATATCTTAACTCTAATTATTACAATTACCACTAAGAAAGAGAAAAGAGCAGAGTGAGATATGACAAACTGGATGGCTGGTAAAATTAGAACAGAAGAGAGGGAATTGGTCTACAACGATTTATGAGAATGAAAAATTTAAGGATAAGGGGAAGTTAGTAAGGTATAAGTGATGAAAATAAGAGGTGTGCATGTCCTGAGGTAGGCAAAAGCTTGGAGTGCTCAAGATTTGCTCAGCCTCAGAGAGAGGCTGCTTTAGTGAAAGTGCACCAAGGAGGGCTTTGAATTTGTCCTTGGTGAAATGAAAATCCATGGGGATTACGAAGGAAATTTGCACTGGAGAGTAGTATGGAGATGGAAGTTGGTGGTGGGGTGGGCGATTGTGTGGGCTGGCAAGGAATGTATTCCAGGGCTTCAAGTAGGAGTTGATGAGGATGTTTTCTATCAATAAAATAACCCTGTATTTATGGAGACTAAAATGCTAATCTACCCTGTGATTCTCTGGTGATGGATATGGAAATGTGTCAGCTGAGACCAGATATATTTAAGCACAAGAATATACAGTATTGATTATAGATTTAATATGGAGAATGATGGAAAAAAGTTTCAACACTATATCTTAGGTTACATTAATAAAGTGAAATGTACTGAGATAGGGGACACTGGAGAAATATAGCTTTGGATCCAGATCAAAAGTTTATTTTTCACCTCCATTTAGTTTGAGATGCCTCTGAGCTATCTTCATGGTTCTAGAGATGTCGCATCTCTACCTCATGGAATAGAGTTCAGAATCAGGATGTCCAGAGGTCTTCTTATAAGGGCTTCACAATCTCATCTAATTCCCAGACTTCTTCAATCTTTCTTCTGTTCACATGTGGTTTCTTTGGTCCTTATTGTCACATGGTGATCACAAGATGACTATTCTGTCTCCAGTTTCACATGCACAGTCTGAGTAGGAAGGAATAAGGAAAAAATGAGGGGGAAAGTGAAACACTTATATCAGGAAAGTACATCTGTTTTTCAAAAATCCTCTGTAGATTGCCAATTATAGCTCCTAAGCTTCAAGAGAACTTCAAGGGTGATGCAGTGTGTGTGTGTGTGTGTGTGTGTGTGTGTGTGTGTGTGTGTGTATCTTATTTATTTAAACTGGTTACATTGTCCTAAACATTCTTTCTCTCTTTCCATCAACTCTCTCAATATTGCTCTTTCTTTTTTCTCCTTTTTCTATCTTAGTAAGAAAAAAGAGGAAAATGGGTATTAGAAAAGCAACTATCAGAATTTTCTACTCAGATGTAATTTATGATCTGAGTGAGAATAATGTCAGTGGTGTAGTTGAGGCAAAAGTCAAATGTAAACCATTAGAAGAGTAATTTCAAGAGAAAGATGTGTCAAAAACAAGACTGAGAAGGAAACTTGCCTGAGAAGGAAAGAAGAATGGAGCCGTATGAATGGATGTAGTGTAAATTTCTATTAATATTTATATTTTTGGGAAAGGACACCTAGGTCTTCCTGCTGTGTACTCCTGTGGCATTTAAAACCTGAATAGCCACTGAACAAATAACTGTGGAATTAATGGGCAATATTAACAATGTTGAATTGTTTTTGGTCATCCTTTTTTACATGTAAGCACAAATTAGGTGAAAAGAATACTTTTAAATGGAACTGAAATGGGTGGAGGTATCGGATCATACAGAGCTATGCAAACCTTGCTAGAACTTTTGTATTTTAGCATGAGAATTGTGAAAATCAATGAAGAATTTGTACTCGCACAGATATGATCATATTTACAGTTTCAGAAGGATGTTTTCTGGCCCCAATGTGTGTGTATGTGGGAGGGAGTCAGACTGGAAGTCAAGAATTCAAGATCTACTGCAGTAGAAAAGATAAGGGATATGAATGTTAGTACATTACTGTCAATGGTGATTTGGACTTCCCAGGCTCTGTATTGTTATGTAATAGAAATAATTATAATATTATAATTATTAATATATCAGTAATCTTTTGAGTGCTGTTCATGTACCATTCATGATTCTAAGTGCTGTCCCTTATTTATATTATCTATTTGTAGCTCTCCTAGCCCTGGGAATTAAATGGCATATAAATAATCCATCTCAGCAGGTTCTTGCCAAAGGTCACACATCTGGCACATGGCCAACTGAGCCAGGATTTAGGCTCAGATCTGTCTGGTATAAGAGCCCACAAGCTCACCACACACTCTGGGAGACAGCAGTGTTAGACACGGGCTCAGGGCTGGTCTCTTTGTAGCCTACCATAGCGACTCAGAGTCTGCATTTCTGAGTTGGCACATCTGTGTTCAATTCCAGCCTTCATTCCTTCTTTACTGTGTGAACATGGGCAATTATTTACCAACCACTCCTTGTCTCAGTTTCCTACTTGGTATTACTAAAATGAAGATGATAATAATAGTACCCAACTCATATAGTTGATACAAAGATTAAATGAATGAATATTTTATAAGTCCTCATCACAAAATAAGAATGACACATAGATATGGTGATATAGGTGATTAGTAAATAAAATAAAATTCTTCATTTGTGCTACCTATTAAACTGTCTATGCAAGTGTTACTTTGCTGCACCTCATCCACTTAGATCTTTTATTTTCAAGTGGATCTGGAAAATTAATCTTTTATTTGACTGTGTCTTCGCATTATTTTTCTATGTCAACTTTGACTTCAGTTGCTTGATTTACTTAATAACCTTCCCACATGCAAGATATTCAGTGTAGTCTACAAATTTGCTATTACCTTGAAAGCTTAACAAACATGCTTTCTTTTACTTTAATTTTACATAGGGTTGAGGGAAGACAGTTTTTTTTTTCTTGATGTCCTTTTAATTATTGAAATCTCTGTTAATTTTTCAATTGTATTTCTTTTTTTTTGAATTTTTTTTTATTTCAGCATATTATGGGGTACAAATGTTTAGGTTACGTATATTGCCCTTGCCCCCCCGCCCCCAGTCAGAGCTTCAAGCGTGTCCATCCCCCAGATGGTGCGCATCTCACTCATTATGTATATGTATACCCATTCCCTCCTCCCCCCGCCCATCTGCTCAATGCCTGATAAATGTTATTCCTATATGTGCACTTAGGTATTGATCAGTGAAACCAATTTGCTGGTGAGTACATGCGGTGCTTATTTTCCCATTCTTGGGATACTTCACTTGGTAGAATGGATTCCAGCTCTATTCAGGAGAATACAAGAGTTGCTATATCACCATTATTTCTTAAAGCTGAATAGTACTCCATGGTATACATATACCACATTTTATTAATCCACTCACGTATTGATGGACACTTGGGTTGTTTCCACATCTTTGCAATTGTGAATTGCACTGCCATAAACATTTGGGAAGACAGTTTTTACACCTTGGATAATTCCAGCATGTAACCAGTCTACATGTAACTAATATTTCATTTTGCTCCCTCTGTTGGTAGACATGGTGTCATTTTTCTCAGAAATTGTCTTGTGAAAGCAAGACCCAGAGAAGAAATAGAAAATGTAAGAGAAACAAACTTGTATTATTGCTGGGTGTTTACTTCTAACAAAAAAAAAAAGTCATCTCTTCTCTGACTGAAGCAGTTTTAGCTGAGCACTGAAAATTGCATTTTACGTTGCCTATTGGCACTATTGAAAAGTTCATTTTTTCCTCATGTGCCAGTAATGATGTATTTGCTAAATCAATCACAAGTCTAACTATAAGAAAACAGTACACTAGACTACCTTAGGCAAGCCTGGAAGTAGTGGAATGGAAGAAAAGCCAGGGGATTTGACTAGAACTGAATTTCACTTGATCTCAGCCAAAAGGCCAAGAAGCGATAGAACTGAATTTCAACACTCTCAGCTTCATTGTGATAACTCAGGATTTTATTAATTATTTGGATCTGGTTTGGGGCAGACTTTTGGGTGGGCCATTATCAATTCCAAAGCAACAGACACTCAAGAAAATGGGAAGTTTCTTTAAAGACCTAGCAAAATTTGTACTCTCAGTCAGGATGTCCATCTGGAGAATGGTATATTCACAGAGTTAGGGGTTTTAGGGGAACAAGACTGAGATTCCTTCTATAGATATCTTTTTGCAGTTATGGTCTTTATGGTTTTGTATCATTCTCTATCCCTTGTGTCAATCTACCGTTATTTTTCGTCTTGGACTACTATCTGCATGGTGACAGCTGTGCAAATAGCAACACTGAAGAGAACTTTAAACTTTCCTAAATTCACAGGGAAGGAAGATAAAGAAAGAGAAGTAGATGTTTAAAAAACAAAACAAAACAAAACAAAAAAACTACTTTTTTCCCCTACATTTGCAACACTGCTAACACCAAATGTGTGGGTTTCTTCCACACCAGCAATTTTCCAATTTTCTGAACACCAACTGCATGTCCTAAAATCAAATTCAATTCTGACACTATCTACCTGGAAGAGTCAGATCCCACAAGTTAAGGGCTCAGTTCCACAAGTCTGCTTCCACTTCAGATGTCAGTCGCAAGTTTGAGCCTCGGTACTTCTGATCAACTAGCTATAAATCAGGGAGTTCCCATGACCACCTCTCTTAGGTTCAATAATTTGTTAGAATACCTCACAGAACTCAAAAAAATAAATAAATAAAAACGTTGCTTACATTGAATGGTTTATTACAACTCAGGAAGAGCCAAATGGAAGAATGCACAGGGTACGTTATCAGACAGGGCCATGGAGCTCCCACATCCTCTCCGGGTATGCCCCCCTCTCAGTACATCATGTTTTCACCAATCTGGAAGCTTGCCAAGCACAATTTAGGGTTTTTATGGAGGGTTCATTACATAGGCATGATTGATTAAATCATTAGTCATGGAGATTATTCCCTGGATACAGGGAAGGGGGCAGCAGGGGCTGCGGAAAGTTCCAATCCTCTAATCACATTCTTGGTTTTCCTGGTAACCATTCCTCCCCTCATCCTTCGGGGCCTTCCAAAAGTCATCTCATTAACATAAACTTAGGTGGGGTTGAAAGAGGCTAGTTATGAGTAACAAAAGATACTTCTTTTATCTTTCTCCCTTGAGCAGTGTCAGGAACCCAGGACAAAAAATAAATATTAACAACAAACTATGTATAGCTCTTACAACTTAGGAAATTACATGGGTTTAGAAGCTCTGGCCAGGACTTAATGACAAAAACCAAAATATATATTTATTATGTCATAATATTATAGATGTGATGATTCGGACATTTTCTGTTGCCTAATCATTAAGGGCTAAAGCCCAAAGCTAAGGAGAAAGGATTATCAAGTAGACCAAGGGCATCCCAGCTCAAGGACACTATAGAGGGCATGATGGAAAGATTTGAATGCAAACTTACATGGTTAGATTTTGTTTCTCCCTGCATGCAAAGACTAATGAAACTGGAGTTGGGAGAAGGAGAGGAGATACAGTGAAGAAAGGGCTGGTTTGGATGACATAGTCACTAGAGTGGTTGATCTTAAAGAAAATACCATGTTTGAAGTGGGTGAGATTCATCTAGTGCACCTTTTTTCCCACCCAGAAGCCAATGAGACTCTAAGGCACCCTTCCTACAATTTGAGTGCTATTCTGTTTATTTTTTGGTTTTTTTGTTTTTTTACTTTATTAAAGTACTCAGTTTATTTCACATATATATTTTTGTCTCCCTACTATTTCCATGACTGACCACTGCTACTACTATGTCCTAGCATGACATTCCATACATATTTAAAACCAGGCAAAGGGTGGAGTTCCATCTTTAAAAACTAAATAGGCATTTTGGAAAACACATTCTCGTCAATGGAACCTGCACAACATTTATCAAACATGGTAGGGAAAGTTCTCACTCTGCATTATAAAAAGGACAGCCAGATATCAATTGTTACAGAAATGAAATAAGATGGAAAATTTTAGCAAACCGTTTAAAGTATTTTCTTAAAGAGACTTGCTCCACTGCCAGAGATCTTGAATAGCCTCCTGGTCAGTGATCCAGAAGCAATTCTTCACATAATCAATGAACTTGGCTTCCACTTTGGGAACAGAATCACTTTTTCTATACTTGCTTGCATTTTTGCCTTTAATGTCTTCCACAGAAATAGGTCCTTTTGGTGTTTTAGGAGTTTTTTCCTGTCTTTTGAAAGATTCTTGACCTTTTCATCTTGGCATTGCTGGTTTTTAGTCTTTTCCATTCTGGTTTGATTTTTGTGCATTTATGGACTGGAGTATCTAGTACAGATTTCTTCACTGGAGCTTTGTCTTGAGTGTCCTCATCATCTTCATCATCATCATCTTCATTGTCATCATCTTCATCAGCAGCAAGTTTTACTTTTTTCTGTGGAACATTGCTACCACCTCCGGGGGCCGATCGCTTTCCAGATATGCTTAAGAGTTTCATATCTTCCTCCTCATCGTCTTCTGACTCTGCATCTTCTTCCAAAGCTACTAAGTGCTGCCCACTAATATGCAGAAGACCTGAACCACACTTCAACCGTAAGACCACAGGCAGTGTTATTTCAAAGCCCCCAAGGGAAAGCACTGGCTGCACAGACATTTTCAAAGTTGCCAGTGTTACTTTAATTGGACTGCCTTCGTAATTCACTGCCTCTCCTTCGAAAATGTTCAATGCATCCTTTGAACCAGCCCCTAAACTGACCGTTCTTAAAAATAACTGGTGCTCATTTTCATGACTATCCATCTCAAAGTGATAGTCTTTATTGGCCTTTAGTTCACAATCAAAAAGATAGTTCTGGTGCCTCAGGGGGCTTATATCCATGTCCGTCGAATATTACATGGAGTGGTGGCACACACTTAGGTAGGAGAGAAGGCGGACAGAGATGCAGAACTACTTCTCCAAAGAACAGCTGTGCAGAATCACACCCTCTGTTTCCTTTTTAAATGTGTGCCTAGGCATCAGATTTGAGAACTGCCATTTTGTCTGTCTGGGCAGACAGAGCAGAGAATTGAAAAGAAAGGGCAGGACCCAGAGAGGGAGCAGACATCTTCATTACGGGAGGGCAAGACATTTTTACCCAGGCAAGTGTCTATGTGTGAAAAGGAATCCAGGAGTCAGCCACACTTCATCACGGGGACTGCCCCCTTGCTGAAGTGACCTCACAGCAGAATAGGCTGAGGTCTATCAGACCCATACTACACACTTGCCTCCTCTTCTCCCTGCAACCAGACTCCCAGCTCAAGTTTGTACTGGAGAGAGGGAAGAAAATGGGATATAAATTGAGTTTTAAGATTCAAGTTTTAAACTGGCTTGAGTTTTTATAGCAAGATCAACTGGAAAGTTATGGTTTCTGCCCAAGATGTCATTAAAGGACAGGAAAGAGAGATTTAGCAGAACAGTGTTGAAACCTGTGGTTGGGGAAAAGATTCATATTTATATCCTTCTGCATAATTTAGAGTCATCAATAAACTGTTGATGTATAACATGTATAATACATAAGTAGCAAAAATTAATCTTAAATCTTCTTGTTTATTTGAGTGTTTACTTGTGCTTATTTTCTCTCTCCTTTCACTAGATTATAAGCTCCATTAAAATACCAGGGAAAATAAGTGATTTTTATAGTTATGCTGCATTAAATCAGCCTAACAATTGTAAAATATAAAAAGCAAATTTTCTTAATCCATCAATGTTTATTATTATACATTTAAATTTCCAAGAATCTCCCAGTCTTCTGCTGTCCCGAGACTCAGTAATTCAATTGCTCGTTTCTGCATTTATTCACTCAATAAATATGTATTCAACTTCATGCACATTGCAGTATGGTAGGTAGTGTGGGGACTGCAAACAGACTTAGAAACAGCTTTTTCTAGAGAACATAAAATTTGAGCGAGGCTGACAAGATGGAATTCAATAAATCAGTAGAGAAGAAAGAGTGAATTGTAGAATGAAGTTATATTTACAGATGTTGTTAGCTTTCCAGAAGATGGCAGGTTGGGCAGATGCCTGGTGATGATGGAAGCAATAACAGACGTGTGAATCATGAAATGTAGTGGGATTTGTTAGAGAAAGTGAGGATGTAGAAGAAATAAGTTGGAGTCATTAATGAGATTTGAGGGCCTCTCCAAGCAAATCGTTAGGTATTTGTAGGATCTGATGGGAAAGGACCTAGAAGACAGGACTGAGGAGTTTGGCTTAATTGGATAGAAAATCTTATACCCTCTCACTATAGGAAAACCATAAAACAAAATCATTAGAGACTAATGGCAGCCATCTGAGGAGTGTTTAAGATAGGGGTCAGGCCTGGAAATTGAGGTGAAACTCAGGATTGTGGTGGAGTCAAGCTGTAGGTAGTAGAAGTACACAGAGGCAAAGAAACAGGCAATTGTATTCTTCCTTCTCCCAATCACTATTATAAATCTAAATTTATAATCTTAATCATAACATTTGCAATATGATTACATGATTTTAGAATTGTGTTGGGGCTAATAACTGGAGAACAGAGATTCTAACCCAAACTTCCTTAGCTGACTGGTTTGAATTGAGAAATTTAGAGGGCTGTGGAGAGCAGTTTTTGTCTCCATGGTATAATCCAGGAAATGTATTAATATAAGGTTTTTACATTTGATGTAAACAGTAGGGGCCAGTATTCATGGAGCTGACTACTTCTATGGTCTTGTGGTTCAGCCACTGGAACATCCACAATGTGAACAAACTGAATTTAAGACCTTTTCACGTTGCTCTCACCCTTACAAAAAGCTCAATGACTGCTGATCAATATGCTATGCAGAACTCCTTCCTGAAACTGCTGGATAATTTTTACTGCAGTTATAATTATAACATTTACTCATTTTTTGGTGTAATTACTGATGTTCACAGTAACTCAACTTGAATATTTCAAAATCATTTGAATATTAATTTAAAATATATTTCTTCTGTTTATTCTTCTTTTATTTTTAGCTGCTACAGTTGCTTCCTGTCTAAAAGGAGCCAAAGAAATGTCCCTTTTTGGAAGCCTGCCCTGACCTATGCCACCAAATGATGAAGTCGTGGCACGTGAATTCTGCACTGTTCATTTGTCATTGTGATGTTGTGATATAAATAATAATAAATACATATTTGGTGTTCATCCTGGGTTCCTGGCAAAGAGTTCCTAAAACTCTTGGAATTTCCTAAGTAACAGGGGTGAGAGGAGTTTTTTTTTTTTATTCACAATAAAACACTTTCAATCATACCTGGGTTTATGCTAATGAGGCAACTGGTGGAGGATGGGGGCTCCTTGCCAGAGGAAAGAATCATGTGATTAGAGGTTTGGAAATTTACTCCCAATCCCAACCCCCAGGGGAGAGGGGAGAAGAGGTGCAGACTGAGTCAATAACCAAAGGCCAGTGATTTGGTCAATCACATCTACATAATGGAACCTTTAAAAAAATACCCTGAACGAGGTGATTTGGAGAGTTTCTGGGCTGGTGAATACACCCCAGTGCTGGGAGGGTGGTTCCTCCCAATGAAACTCCTGTACTCAGAACCCTTCTAGACCTCACCTTATGTACCTCTTCATCAGGCTGTTTATTTGTATCCTTTATAATAACCTATATGATAAACCAGTAATAGTAAGCAAAGTGTTTCCCTGAGTTCTGTGAGCTGTTACAGAAAATTATCAAACCCAAGGAGGGGGCTGTGGGAACCCCGAATTTGTTGCTGAATTACATGGAAGTGTGGGTAACCTGGGGACCCTCTACTTGTAATTGGCTCCTGAAGTACGGGGACAGTCTTTGGGGACTGAGCCCTTAATCTATAGGGTCTGCATTAACTCCAGGTAGTTAGACTGAATTGAATTGTAGGACTTCCAGTTGGGGTGTCTGCAGAAAATCGTACAGTTTCTTCTTGTGGAAAAGACATGTATTTGGTGTTAGAATTGTTATAAGTAGGGAAACTTTTTATCTCCATTTAGTCGTTAATTATAGAGTGAAATATGTAAACCTCTTATATTATTTTTAACTAATTATTTCAACTCTATATATCCTTCTGAATTCAAACAAGTTTTAAGTTCCTTGAAAGGAAGGGTGGTAGACCATAAATTGCTGTAGCTATGAAGCATTGTGTTTATTTTTTAAAATGAATATTATATCTGAATTAATAAAATATGACCACCTTCTCTCAAGTCTTTTTCATGTACCTTTCAGAGATGGCAGTGGGATCCAATTTCCTTTTTTAACTCTACTCAAACGCCCTCACACAATCTGAGTTGTCTACAACCTCTCTCTCTTTCTTTCTTTCTTCCATACAATTTCAGTCATCTATCAGTAACTTTCTGAATCTCTTTCAGATATTGAACACTTTCATTCTCATCTTTCTTGCAGTCTGCCTGAAAATAGAGAAACCAGTTTCTGAAAATGTATTAAATAAGTGGTAATCTTATCCAAGTAATACAGTGACGTAGTCACTGAATCATAGAAGTCATGGTAGAAATTTTGGAAAAAATGCTCTTCTGTTATCAATAAAATCCAACTGCTTTGGTAGCTATCTGCTCTCCAACTCAAGCCACACAAACTCTTAGTGATTCTAGGAAATCTTTATTTAGAGTGTTGATACAAAGCTTTTAGGGTTGGTTTTGAGTTCTTTTTGCAATAATATCATTTTCTTTGAACTAATTTTTCTTCTGAGGAGAAGTGTGCACAACTAAAAAGAGATCTGCAGTATGAAAATTTGGGGAGTTAGGCTCCAGAGAAGCAGGTAAGATTGTAGCTTACATTAAAATATTTTTGGTTGAGAGTAAATCCATCCAATGTAAAGCATCAGTCTATGAGTACTATGATAAAAGAAAATAACAACTGATAAGGAATCCACTTATTTCTTACAACTCTGATGATCTTATTTATAACAAAACCCAGGACAGCCATTTACATTGTGCCTATTCCATCTAAGTATAATTTGTTGGGACAGAGAAGAGTCTTATAGACGCACACAGTCTCACCTTAACTGTACTACAAATGCTTGGTCATTAGTAAAAATTCTATCTCTTTTAAAGAATAATTTTTGTTCTATAACAATTCAATATTATAAAAAATATAATCATCTTTAAACCAGTGATCTGAAGTAGATGCCCCAGGAGAAATTGCTGGAATTCCAAATTCAACATGTTATTAAAATAAAGATAGTTTACTAATTTGAAATGATTTCTAATTAATATCAGGAAGATTTCTGGAAAGTTCTTCAAACGTTCCTGTGACATCCGAGGATCTTTCTCCACTATTGACCAAATTTAAGTAGTCCTTAAATAACACAGTATGTTGATAGTCAATTAAAACCTTGTGGTGTAGCCAAAATAATTGTTCAACTTTGTTCATGGTTCTAAGAACAAATTTCTGATCATTCCACATAATTTGCTCAAAATGTTATTTTTATTCTTTCAACCACAGAAATGTAAAAACTAAAACACAAATGGAAGGAATATAAGAGAATTCAATATAACTTATTATTTAAAAGTTGATCACTAAAGTCCATATCAGCATTAAATGGCTCATATAATTTACTTGTGTAAAATTGCCAAGTCTTACTATTTCTGACACTAAAATAGCCAAAGCAGATTGAGCATTTAAGCACTTGGTGACTAATTCAAGTTGTAAATGTTCAATGTGGTGCTGCCTTTAATAGTACAACTGGTAAAGAACTTGGATGCGAACAAAGGTGGGGATGAAGGTTATTGATGATCCCTGATTAATCTGCAATAATCTCAGCCACAGTATAAAGTAACTATTATTATCCTGACGGCACCTATGAGGAATCTGACACAAAAAATTTTGTGGTTTTCTGAATCTTACTCAAACAGTGATGGACTTAATACCAAAAGCCTCTTTGTCCATGAATCTGGTACTTACTGACTGATCTTAACTGCCTTAATTTTTGCTGGCGATTGGTACATGCATTATCTCATTTGCTTCTCCAAGCAGATTTTAACTTTAGTTTATTTCTGTGTTATGTTTGATACAACATCGACTTAGAAAAATCCTGAAGCTTGATCACTAGTAGGTGATAGGATGAATTTGAGGCCAAATCTATCAGATTTCACTTTGATACAACATCACAGTATGTGCCATCCTCAAATCAACAAGAAGGAAATGTTATTTCCTGAATTTTTCAGAACTGTAGAAGAGTAAATGTTATAGAATCATAATCATGGGTGTAACTTTCTTAACGTGGTTAAAGATAGAATCTTCTTATTTTCAAAAGAAACGACGTGAGAATATAGAAATACATAGTACATTAGGGCTTAACTAATCTTTTGCAGATACATTATCTTGTATTGTTGGTCCTATGTTATCACATATGATAAATACTTCTTAATTTTTATTTTCTTCCTTTCAAGTTGGAACAATAAGAATATGTAATTAATTCAGGAGTGTGTTTTTGTTCAGCTTCTTGGTTTTCCTGGACCAGGGGCTTTCTCTTTCAGGGAACGCTAAAGCAAATAATGACTTGATAAAAACATAACTCTGCCCCATTGACATTCGTGTCGAAAGGAGATACCTGTGGCACTAGAAACTCAAGTCTGTATACACACAAATTTATAAGCACTCCTATGTTTTAGCCTATCTTTAAACAATTTTTATTTTCTCTCAATGCCATAATTGGATAATGAGCTCAGTAATAATATGTTAACAACTGGCTTGGTAAAATGGTACCTCCATTTATTTACACTAGGTCTCTCAATCAAACTTCAAAACCCCGTAAAATAGAAATAAGCCTTCCTTTTCTTCGTTTATGTACTTCCTGCAGTTTTGTTGCCTCTCTTGAAATACAGTCCTATTTTTGCATACTAAGTTCTATTACCCTCTATTTTTCTCTACTTCCTTCACAAATAATCTCATTGTGCTTTCTCTGAAACTTCCTTAGATTTGTCATTCCATCGATGTGAACGTGCTATTAGTCAATTCAACATTCAAGGTGAGTTCATAACACTGACTTACAGAAGAGCATTACAGTATTTTCCATATTATTCTCAATCATATCCTCATTTTTTTTCCCAACATTGTACATTGAAATATTCACAATGATGCATAGATCCTCTTCCTGAGAGATTACAATGCAGGGTGAAATAAGAATACTTTCTGGTAATATATTACTTGTGACACAATGATTTCAAAGCACTTTGTTAACAAAGAAAGATTATTATCATCAATTTAATGGGAACTGAAACACATAACTTAAATTACTTTTTCAAAGTTGAACAGAAAGTAAGTTACGACGTTATGAGCATAATTCATATTCTTGTCATTACAGTGTTTAATTCTGTCCTCTGGAACACACTTCCTTTCAGGCTGTCTTCTATATGACAATTTACTGCCCACTGGGCAGAGCAGAGGCTCAAATTCATGGATGTGAGAATCCAGCTATATTTAGGCAGCATCTGGGTTTATCTAAACGTATGGTGGCATGACTTTGGTTGGAACCAAAGTAGAACTGCTTCACTGTATCTGAAATTACTCACGCTGTCAAATGTCCATAGATTTTGTAAACAGATTAAATACAGGGTCAAAATAGAAATTTGAAGAAAAGAGAATAGTGAAAAACTAAATAAGACAAAAAAGGGAAGAAGAAGCACTCATTTTGTCACCTGAAAATCAACACTGAACCAGCTCTGATATTACTGTCTTACATTATGTGTGTATGCATATAGGTGTGCATTTTAAATATTAGGATTATAATATATAGATAAGATCTATTTTTTAAAATTTTCATTTAATATTTTTGGGCATTTAACATTAATGAGCACTTTTCACAATATTTTAATGAGCCAACTTTTAATGGTGTCTTTATTTTCATAAATATGTGCATATATGTGCATATATATGTATATAATTTATTTAAACATTCTATTATTATTGACCTTTTTGTTGATATTTACTGCTATTATGCTTATGAAAACTTTAAAAATCCTTGTATATTGGCTAAATTATTAATCTCTTCCTTTTGTATAAGGTTATTTTTATATCATTTAAAAATGTTATATAGTGCCCTGAGGTAATTAAGACATCATCTTATATTTTTTCTAAAAATTATTTGCACTTATTTTTAATATTTTTATTAATTTTTATTTTTAAAAATTTTAAGTATTAATTTTTATGATTACATAATAGTTGTACATATTCATAGAGTATATGTGGCATTTTGATACCATCATGTAATATGTCAATCAAATCTGGATAATTAGGATATCCATCATCTTAAACACTTATCATTTCTTTGTGTTGGGAACACTCTAAATCTACTCATCTAATTATTTTGAAATATACAATATACAATAAATCATTGTTAAATATTGTCACCCTATTGTGCTACTGAACATTAGATCTTATTCCTTTTATTTAACTGTATTTTGTACCCATTAATCAACCTCTCTTTACCCCTCACCCCCACTACACTTCCCATCCTCTGGTAACCACCATTTTTTTCACTACCTCTATGAGATCAATTTTATTTAGCTCCCATATTTGGATGAGAATATGTGATATTTGTCTTTCTGTTTGTAGTTTATTTCACTTAACATAATGTCCTCAATTTCCATCCATGTTGTTGCAAATGACAAAATTTTATTCTTTTTTTTGGTGAAATAATATTCCATTGTTTATATATTCTAATTTTCATTATACATTCATCCATTGATAAACACTAGATTAATTCCATACCATGGCTATTATGAATAGTGCTACCATAAACTTGGGAGTGCAAATGTCTCTTTGATATACTAATTTTCTTTCTTTTGGATATATGCCCAACAGTGGAATTGCTAGATCATATAATTCTATTTTTAGTTTTCTGAGGAAACACCATACTGTTTTCCACATGGCTGTACTAATGTACATTCCCATTAACAGTGTACAAGGGCTCCCCTTCCTGCACATCCTCATCGGCATTTGTTATTTTCTGTCTTTTTGATAACAGCAATTCTAAATAGGGTAAAAAGGTATTTCCTTGTGGCTTTGACTTGCATTTTTCTGATGATTAGTGCTGTTGAACATTTTTCATATACCTGTTGGCCATCTGGTATGTCTTCTTTTGAGAAAAGTCTATTTAGATCTTTTGCCCACTTTCAAATTGGATTATTTGGTTTTTTTGCTATTGAGTTGTTTGAGTTCCTCATATATTCTGGTTATTAATCCCTTGTCAGTTGAACAGTTTGCAAATATTTTCTATTCAACAAGTTGTCTCTTCACTTTATTGATTGTTTCCTTTGCTGTGCAGAAGTTTTTAGCTTGGATGTGATCGCATTTACTAATGTTTGATTCAGTTGTTTGTGCTTTTGAGATTTTAGTCAAGGAATCCTTACCCAGACCAATGTCCTGAAGATTTTCCTCAATATTTTCATCTAGTAGTTTTATATATTCAGATTTTACACTTCTGTGTAAAAGTCTTGAATCCATTTCATTTGATTTTTGTATATGGTAAGAAATAGGGGTCTAGTTTCATTCTTCTGTATATGAATATCCAGTTTTCCCAGCACCATTTATTAAAGAGAGTGTCCTTTCCCCAATGTATGTTCTTGGAGCATTTGTCCAAAAATGATTTGACTGTAAATGTGTGGTTTTATTTTTGGGTTGTCTATTATGTTTCATTTGTTTATGTGTCTGTTTTTATGCCAATACCATGCAGTTTTGGTTATTATAGCTTTGTGGTGTAATTTGAATTTAGGTAATGTAAAACTTTCAGCTTTGTTCTTTTTGCTCAGGATTGCGTTGGTTATTCTGGGTCTTTTGTGGTTCCATATAAATTTTACAATTTTTTCTATTTCTGCAAAGAATGTCATTCACATTTTGGTAAGAATTGCATTGAATCTGTAGATTGCTTTGGGTGGTATGGATATTTTGACAATATTGACTCTCTATAAGAATATATTCTATCTTGGGGGATTTATTTTTATCAATATAGAGTTATAAAAATCAAACCTCTAACATTGGGAATGAGATATTAACTTTTTAAAAATCTTCTCAGTTGATTCTATTTTTTTGTTTTCATTTTTATTTATTAATTTTTTTTTTTTTTTTGGTAGAGACTAGGTCTTACCATGTTGCCTAGGCTGGTCTCAAACACCTGGCCTCAAGCAATCGTCCTGCCATGGCATCCAAAAGTGCTGGGATTACAAACATGAGCCGTTGCACCCTATCTCAGTTGATTCTAATATGCAAGCAGCATAGATTACAAATGTTTCATGTAAATAATAAAGTTAAAAGTTACATATGTGTATATAATTTAATTTTTTTTCTTTTCAAAATGTTATTGATATTAGTGCATAAATTTTTCTCTCTGGTATACTTTTCTTCACTGAATCCTGTAAGTTTTAATATTTAGTGGTTTCATTATTATTTTATAAAAGTCATTTTAGCTTTTAGTTTTTTATTTTTCCATTGACACAGTGCTCTTTAAGAGAAGGTTCCCCTCTTCCTAGTGGTGGGAATCTTTTTGAAAATAATTTCTGATTATGTAATTATTTTTTTTAAATTAAGATAAATTCAGTGGTATTTATAATTTTAACATATTAGATTATATTTTTATTTTATTGAAACCTGATTTTGAGAATGTTTCTTTGTCATTTGAAGGGATGGTGTGTTCTCTAATATGGTGATTCAATGTTTAATGTATACATTAACTAAATACATCTTATTTATTATGCTATTTAAGTTTTCTATACCCTTAATTTTAATTTTGTCCACTTGATGTATTCTGGATTGAAAAAAATCTTACTTTGGTTTTGTTTCTTTTATAAAAGTACATGCTTTGTCATTTGGTGCATACAGATTCATACATGTGATAAACTTGAAATTATACCCTTCCTCATCTCAGTTTTTGCCTTTTTGTCTGCATTCTACTTCATTTAACTTGAAAATAATAACTCCGTTTTTTCTTCTCATTTACCTTGCAGAAATTTTGTCATATATATGCTTTTATATTCTTATTTATTATTTTTATTTTTTAGTAATTTTAATTTAGGGATATCTCTTACTTTATAATGTAGACTGGGATTTTGCTTTGTGATCCAATCAAAAGAAGTTACATGAGATTATTTTTACTGATTTGCATTTATTGATATGATAAAAGGTTTTTTCTCTCTTATATCTATTGTTTTTTTAAATATATCTAAGTCTTTCACTGTGAGTTTTTTTTCCCCCCCCTCGGTTATTCTGAAGTTTAGAAAGATTTTTTTTTTTTTGGTCTATTGCACCTTAATAACGCCTTTAACTTTCTCTTTCTGTAGGTTGTATCCTTCTGTTTCTTAGAATGAACAACAGAGTAAGCTTTTATCCTCTTTTTGCTACTTCCTATTTTTCTTCTGAAAACAATTTTATTATTAATAAATAATCGTTCTTAGTCTTTACCTTTGTATTTTTGAGTATGCTTAAAAGTCTGCTATTGAATTAGTTTCTAGTGAGATCCTTGACATTCATCTATTATAAATGAAGTAATGAAAAACTTTTCCACTTTTCATCTTTCCTACCTCTTCCCCCCATTTTTGTTAGCTGTGTCATTTCTACACTTGCAGATAACTGACATTTACCGTTTTATACTATCATTCCTCTTCCCATCTAAGTTTTTGTTTTGATCTGCCATTTCTTTTGTTCTCACCTTCCAGGAGTCCTTGAAAACTCTAAGCAATATTCCTTCAAGTTTTTCATGTTCAAAACTATTCTAAGCCTTTAACCTTAAGGAAGAGTTTGTTGAGATATAAAAATTTGGGTCCCCAATTTATCACTTTAGAATCCCTGTGGACACTTCACTGCTTGTGCATTGACTGTAGGTGTAGAGAAGTCAGACACATTCCAGGTTGTTTTCTTTGGGAGGCTCTTGATCTTTTTGTGCTTGTGGTTTCTTTAAGCATATGTTCTTTCTCTTTGAAGTTCAATAACTTTTTTTACATATTTATTAACACGTTGTCATAGACCATTCTGAGCCAACCTGACCTAGCATATTACTTGAACTTTCAATTTGTAGATGCAAGCTTTCCTTTTATTGGGAAATATTTCTTAAATTACACATTTAGGTATTTTATTCTGTTCCATTATTTGGGTTTAACTTGGATATTCCTGCAAGGGACACACAGGATGTCATTTTCTGTCTTAAACATTTCTCATTTTTCCTTACTCTTTGTATCTTCTTTATCTCTGTTTTAGTGTGTCTTTTCTTTCCCAAGTCTATCCTCTACAGTTTATAATGTGTTATCTGTGGGGTCTATTTTCCTTTGGGCTCATTTTAATTTAGTCTTCATTCCTAAAATGTTTTTTTTTTTTTGTATTTCTTTCTTTGGTTCTTCAGATTTTCATTTTAACTCCTCTCCCAGCCTGATTGTAGCCTCTTGTTTTCTGATGTTTTCGTCCCAGATTCCCTGTTTTGGTGTTTGGCCTTCTTTCAAAGTTAGAATTGTATCATGTACTTAAAAAAATTAACATATAACATTAAAGTTAGTGATTTGATTTGCACACACATACACACACACACACACTTCGTGGCTATATTTTCTGCTAATTTTCTTCCATATTTCTTTTATCACTGTATGTCTTCTGATGGTTGCTGTGTTTACTCATTTTTGTAATATTCATATTTAAATGAAGTGATTTTTTTTTTTCAGAACCATCAAATACAAATGGTCCCTATGGAAAGGATGAAAAATCAGAGAAGTGGTCAAATTTCTCTCTTTGAAGTTGTCTTCACCTGTAAATAAAGGGATGGCCAATTTCTTGAAAACATGGTCCTATATCTAGCATTGACTCCTTTGCCCCAGGATCTTATCTTACTCAGAACATATTTTGTCACCAGCACTCTTGTCTCTCCTTTCCTTCACTAACTGCTTGTATCAAGAGACAAAGCCCTTAATTCCTTTACTCAGCCAGGGGCCTCTATTCATTTCTTCTATTCATTCAGCATTCAGCTGAATGAATTCAGGCTCTATTCAATCCCAGGCCTGATCACAGAAGTGCCAGTCAAGATAACCAAGGTAATGCCTAATGCCTCAACCTCTGGGCAGCAGTTACTGGCTGTCCAGTGCTGAGATCTGGCATCTCGAACCCATGTCTGTCTTTCTTTTCTTTCTTCCTTTCTTTTCCTCCCTTGCTTTTTTCCTTTCTTCCTTCCTTCCTTCCTTTTTTTCTCCCCAGTTGTAGTCTTCTGTCTAAATCCTGCCGTTTGGGGTTCTTTTTGCTCACATACACACAATTAGAGGTCATGTTTTTTTTGTTTTCTTTGTTTGATTTTTATAATTTTTGTCATCTAAATGTAATGTAAGTTAAAAGTGTGTCTGTCTTTGTATGTGTGTACTTGCCTGTCCTCTTTTTAGTATTGCATGAGTGTAAGAGAATAAATAGAAACATTTGGAATTAAGCTAACTATATTCCTAGTAGACCCTCTATTTAAAAAACAATCTTCATATATAATGTAAAATTAAGCAAGTAATTACAGTATTAAAACATCTATGCACTGTGAGTAATTAAATGCTAAGTAAGGCTTAGATGTGCTTGAAAGAGGTGTATCTTTCAGGTGTGCATTAAACTGTGGAATGTTGAGCCTTAATAACATTGGACTATGTTTTTAGTACTTAAAAACAGTTGGTTATGGTTCTTCTTTGACTTTTAAGAAAACATCTAACTTATAAACAGGGTAAAATAATTCTGTAAAAGAAAAAATAGAACACTGTTTTTTAAAAAAGGGAGGTTTTAAAATAAAATCTGATGACAGATATAACAAGGCCAATCAATCTCAAGTTCTGTTACCAAATTGCCTTATATTAGCACAAATTATTTTCCAGCTAAAGTCAACATACTGGACACAGATATAGAATGACAGTAATAAATAATATCCTGAGTGATAAGTAATTTCTCACATAAGGATAGAGTTTCTTCATTGTGTTTTGGTGTCCTAAGTTGGATGACAACTAATTGGCAATAAAAATTTCCCAAGTCTTCAACATATGGGAGGTACTAGAATTTTACAAAATGTTCCTACATCTTGAAAGAAAATAGAGTCATTCTAAAAGGATGCTGTTTAGCTTCTTTTAAAGTTTATACAGAACTTAAAAATTATCTTTAAAATTAATCAAGTAAAATTTAAATATAGCAATCAAATATATCATTACTAAAACTGACTGTTACATTCCACATGAAGGAGAGACTGAATTTTGGAGAAACTGTGCTATTGATGTTAAAATGTTTGTTACATGATCGGGCTACTTAAACAATATTATTAGCAGAATATTATTATTAGACAATGTAGTTTAGAACAAAATCAAATATGTACATACAATGTTATTGGTGAGCTAATAGAAAGGTAGGGATGTGGGAAATCATTCTGGTGGAAATAGAGTAAAGATATTAGGCAGAAACCAAATCTGCAGGTGATAGATACAGGCCAGGAGGGCAGTTGGTTCCTAGGGCTGGAGAAGCTGGGTTAGGGGTTGGGGTTGCGGGGGGCAGGGACTGCAGGAAAATGCAGCTAACAACTGCAAAGTGTAGGAATTTGAGGTTTTGAGGCATACACACCCTGTGGAACTGCAACTTTGTTTGAAGAACACCTGTCAATCATGTATAACAATCATCTGGTAACATCCCACACCTCCTTTAAGCCCGCCCCCAGACCAGGCCAATAAAAGGAAATCACCTGGGAGTCCTCAATATCTTTCTCCACTCTTGGACACTGACCCATTCCGCTCTGGAATGTTCTTTCACTTTGTATGGCTCCCTTTTTTTCTGCCTTGTCACATCCTCTTTATGTCTTCTTGCTTTCCCGAGTTTGGTGAGACATGGTGAATAGTGCAAAGGTGATGCAAACCCTGGAGTTCCTGTCCTTTTTGTTAGGATGCTAGGACTCAGGGAATGGCATTTTGGAAATCCAATTCTGCTATATGCCAGCCCAAGTCCCTCAGTCAATGATCTGGCAACTCTCTGTGGAGAGTGGTTTGACCTCAGGCTGAGGAAGTAGTGGAGTGGTTGAGGGGATACTCTGCCTGGAAAACTTCCTGATCATAGTGAGGTCCCTGCAGTAACATAAGTATTCTCTCTCTACTACCTATCTCCTTCTAACTAAAACTTAGCTTTCTAGGACTGCGGTTTTTTTTTTGTTTGTTTGTTTTTGGTTGTTTGGTTGTTTTTTTGAGACAAGAGTATCATTCTGTCCCCCGGGCTAGAGTGCCGTGGCATCAGCTTAGTTCATGGCAACCTCAGACTCCTGGGCTCAAGCAATCCTCCTGCCTCAGCCTCCCGAGTAGCTGAGACTATAGGTGTGCACCACCATGCTTGGCTAATTTTTTTAATATATATTTTTAGTTGCCCAGCTAACTTCTATATTTTTGGTAGAGAAGGGGTCTCGCTTTTTCTAAGGCTGGTCTATACCTCAAGTGATCCTCTTGCCTCGGCCTCCCAGAGTGCTAGGATTACAGGCATGAGCCACCATACCTGGCTCCTATGCTGTTTTAGACATAGGGAACTTAGGGTGGGTCTATTCCCCCCACCACCATCTGCCACATGGTCATGGTCGGGGGAGCTTCACTGGTCTTCAGAGCCAGGGGAGGGCTCCTACCATGGGGACAGGATGTAGTGTCCCCATGGTGAAGTACTGCCCAGGAGAGGAACATCTGAATGGGTGGTGGCTAACTCATTGGACCAGGAGTACCTGGGGTCTGAGGACCAGTCAGAATAGAGGTTTTAGACACAGCCAAACTAATCAAGCCCTGCTTCAATGCAGAAAGGTTTCAGGGCACCACTTAACTAAGCAAGCTCTGAGCCAAAACTGCCAGACATGGGGAAGCCTCGTCCAATGAGTAATCTACTCTTGGTCTATTCTGTTCTCTTCTCATAGAGAAAATGGGACAAGAAACCTTAGTCCCCACCAATTCTCTCCCGGGATGTCTATTGAGAAATTGGAAGACCCTTGGACTTGACTGTCTCTACAAAATGAAACTAGTGTTTTTCTGCAACACAGGCTGGCCCCAATATCAACTGTCGGGTGGAAAATCCTGGCCTAAGAATGGGAGTCTTAACCCAAATACTATCTTACAATGAGATTTGTTTTGTAGAAGGGAGGGAAAGTGATCAGAAATTCCCTATATTCAGGCCTTTATATACTTGGCAGATAACCCCCAATATTGTAGGTCTTGTGTGGAGAGGTTTCATATCAGAAGAACAGAAAGGTCTGGGTGCCTCTTTGGCTCTGGACAAACCTCAAATTTCAGAAAAGAAATCAAAGGAACTGTAGCTGTAGCCTCAGCCCAGAGGAGCCTCAGACTCCTCCAGAATATGGTCCACTCCCTCCTCTTTACCCCTCTTTTCCAAGTCCAAATCTACCTTCCATATCTCCTTTACAGGAAGTATCAGGGAACACAGGACAGCCTGGGAGGGTCCATGATCCATTCTCAATGGGGAATCTAAAACAGATAAGGAAAAACTGTGAAGCTTCTCAGCTGACCAGGGAGATTCCTAGAAGAATTTGAACACCTGATGATTGTTTTTTATTTAACCCAAAGAATATGTGGGTCATGCTTTCAAATTGTTGTTCATTAGATAAAAGAAATAGAATTTGAGTAGCCAGTAAGTTGTATGTAGATCATCTCCATGCACTAAATCAAAGTCTTCCACCTGGAAATCAAACAGTCCCACAGGGGGACCCAGGGTGGAATCACCAATTGGATCAAAGAATACCCATCTCTACAACCATATGATAATGTGCCTTATAGGAGGTGTGAAAGCTATTCAGGTGAAACCAGTTAACTTTTCTAAATTGGCTGAGGTAATTCAAAGAAGGGAAGAAAGCCCAGCAATATTTAGGGAAAGAATCATTACAGCTGTCAAGAAATATACCAGCATGGACCCTAACTCACCAGAGGCAATAAGAGTAATAAATACTTCATCAACAACTCTTATTCTGATATTCACAGAAATTTTGAAGTCATTTTCATCTATGTGGTGATTAAAGCCACAAAAGTAGATTAAATTGCCTAGAGAGAGTTTGTGGAATACTTACTAGATTTACGTTAACTTTGATATAATAACTTGGTTATTTATAAGCAAATTTTATAACATATTGTTCATGGAACAATTTTATCTTTTCATGACTTGAAAGTGTGTTTTTTATTTGTATTGTTATTATTCTAATGGGAAGTAACATCGTGCCATAGAAACAGCCTTGTCTTTCCAGATATGTAGAAAAGGGTTGAAACCTATTCTGACACTTTACTTCTGAGTGGATAAAATGAGATAATCAAAGAGAAACACATAGCAAATGGTCTGACGTAGAGTGAGCTTCTTATTAAATATGAGCAGATTTTGTTGCTAGTGAGTTTGCCATTTGTGTGAGCATGAACAATAATTAGTACAAAATCAATAGCTATGGATTATTGTAGGATATTTTGTGCCTTATAGGAAACAAGGACTTTAATTGACTTAAAACAAAGATAACATGAAGGGGCAAGAGAGACAGATAAGAGAGTTTTGTATTTTCATCTTACATGAATCATTATCGTTTTTTCCTTTCCTCTGAACTTTTGGTTATTCTTGCTTTGAAGTCAATCAAAAAGCCTCTTATTTGGCTTTTAGTGCCTCTGTAGTCTACTAGGAGAAAATTATGCATGACATGGTGTAAAGAAAAATAGATTTAGGAACCAAATTCTGTTTCAGATTCTAAACTCATATTTACACACTGAGCTGAAGGACATAATTTCAATTTTGGGGCTTAAGTATTACTCTATGTAAAAGGGGGTAAAATATACTTGCCCTGATTGTATAATAGGGTCCTCATTAGAAGAAAAAAAAATGTATATGTTAAAGTGATATATATAACATGATATTAATATTATGAGTATATTTATACTTAATGGGCTTATTACCATGTGATTCTTAGTATTTAAAGCTAAATGAGGCTGTCAACACATTTTTTTAATTTCATCCCATCAAATATATTGACATATTTGCCAAGAAGTGAGAGAGGTTGTATTTGCATGTATGACGGCTCATTTTAATTTTTTTTTTTTTTTGGATTTTCCCTATTTTTAATCTATGATTACTTTTTTGCATTAAGTTAATTCAAAAACTTCTTTTATGAGATATTGGGCTTTGAATTATTGACATTTATAGCAATTTTTTTTTGTTTTTATATACTTAGGTGGTATAAGTAGAATTAAGCTACATGGATAACTGAACATCAAAAAGATAATACACTACAGTCAAGTGGGTTTTATTCCAGAGATGCAAAGATGGTTCAACATATGCAAATCAATAAATGTGATCCACCACATAAACAGAATTGAAAACAAAAGCCATATGATCATCTCCACAAATGCAGAAAAAGTATTCAATAAAATCAACATTCCTTCATGATAAAAATCCTTCAACACTATCACGGAAGAAACATACTTCAAAATAATAAAAGCAATATACAACAAACCCACAGCCAACATCATACTGAATGGGACAAAGTTGAAAGCATCCTCTCTAAGAACTAGAACAAGAAAAGGAGTCCCACTTTCACCACTCCTATTCAACATAGTACTGGAAGTCCTGGCCAGGGCAATCAGAAGAGAGGAAGAAAAAAAATACATTCAAACTGGAAAAGAGGTTGTTAAATTATCTCAGTTTGCAGACAATATGATCATATATCTAGAGAACCCTAAGGACTCTGCCAAAAGACTCATAGATTCCATAAATGAATTCAGTAAAGTTTTAGGATACAAGATCAATATACAAAAATTAGCACCATTTATATACACCAATAATAATCAAGCTAAAGCCACATCAATGTAATCAATCTCATTTATAATAGCTGCAAAAATAAAATAAATTATCTAGGAATGCATTTAACCAATGAGGTAAAATCTCTCTACAAGGAAAACTAAAATACAGATGAAAGAAATTGAAGATAACACAAACAAATATAAAACCATCCTATTCTCATAGATTAGAAGAACAAATATTGTTAAAATGACCACACTTCCCAAAGCAATCTACAAATTCAATGCAGTTCCTATCAAAATACTAATATCTCTTTTCACGGAATTCGAAAAAAATAATCCTAACCTTCATATGGAACCCAGAAAGCGCCCAAATAGCCAAGCAATCCTAACCAAAAAGAACAAAGCTGGAGGCAACACATGTTTAAAAATGGGTACAGTTGATTGCATGTATATTATACCTCAATAAAGTTGATTAAATAATACTACAGGGCAATTAAAAAGAACAAGCAGTTCATACACGTTTCTACATGGATGGTTCTCATAAACATAATATTAAATTAAAAAAACAGGAATCCATGTCAGTTTCAAAAACAAAATGAACTCATGGTTATGGAAGTCAAAATAAACATTATTTTTGAGAAATAATGATCACAAAGTCTACAAGGAGAATTCGTGTATGCTAGTGACATCTTATATATTGAATTGAGTAGAAATTACATTTTGTGTGTACTTTGGAACAATTCATTTGAGATGTATTTATAATTTACATGTTTTATATAAATCTGCCATATATAATTTTCTAATTATAAAAGAAATAAATACAAAGGATGGCTGAAGAACCCAAGACAATATGTACAGACTGCAAAGAAAGAATTTAACTATATTACAGCTACATGACATGTGCACACTGAAGGGAAAGGTGAAGAAAGACACTAACCTCAGTAACTTGGGAAAACAATGTTTTAAGTAAATACTGTTAGGCAAGAAAAAGCTGTAAACAAAAATTGACTTTGATGGGTAGATTTATTTTTCACGAGGGTTAAGTTTATCAATTCTGACTAAATTTATGCAAGGTATGAACAAGTAAATATATTATAGATAATGAGAACCAGGTTTCTCCTTATAAAAGAAGTAAAAAAAAACAAGCAAAATAGGAAAAACTAGAATGAACTATGAGGTTGTGTGAAAGAGTGAGAGATACCAGAGTAAACTCATTTTTATTTTGATAAAGTAAATATAGATATGTTTGTATACATGGGTTAGTATAAATGCATACATTTCCTAGCATGTGTGCTGAGAGGGCTTAAATCAGTGAAATATCAGTAGCAATAAATACATCTTTGTTCTCTAAATACCATTTTCCAAAGTTCCTTGGAGAAATGGTTGAATCTAGAACTAGGCAAAGGAAAATATCAGTGGACGCAAGAGAATATAATGGGCTAGAAAGTGCAGATGTGCTATGAAAGAAAGAAAGGAAAGAAAGAAAGAAAGGAAGGAAAAATGAAAAGAAAGAAAAAGAAAGGGAGGGAGGAAGGCAGAGAGCGAGGGAGAGAAAGAAAGAAAGAAAGAGGGGGAGGGAGGGAGGGAGGAAGGAAGCAAGGAAGGACGGAAGTGCAGGCACATATCAAAAAGACAGGAGCCAACATGAAATTCATCCCAATGGCCAAAGCTGAAACAATTTGAGCAACAAAACAATAGCAATGGTACTAAATTATTGCCCAAACTATGTATTTGTGAGTCTATTCCAACATGAATGAATGAATGGATAAATAAACTTGTACAGAAGACTTACAGTTATTAAATGTGGAAAGAATGTGAGAAATAAAATAATTATCATTGGAACATCACATTAGTAATTATTTTGGGGAAGATCAACCAAATGCTAGCATTAGTGGGTAAAACTTTGAAGAGAAACAGGGTATCTGCATAGTCTAAAAATATCTTCTTCAAGAGATTTTTCATTGCTGTGCTTCTTTGAACATATATTCAAAAACTCTTTCACAGTTCTCCCTTCAGCAATTAAAACTTAATTCCTCTCCCCTTGAGTGTGGACTGGACTTAAAATCATTTCAAAATAAGTTAAAAAAAAAGTTGGCAATATTTCTAGAGGACAGAAGAAAGACTAGAGCTAGAGATATAAATTTAAGAGTTGCAGTTGAAGAGATAGAACCCGAAACTTGGAGGAGTAGAAATTAGATCACCCGGAGAGAGTGTGACTAGTTTTGAGAGAAGAGAGCTGAAGGCCAGCTCTTCTAGAACAATCAGGTCAGTGCAGAGATTTAGCAAAGGAAAAGTCTATAAAACCGTACTTGTATGTTTGAGAACAACATCATGGTCATGGTACAGCTTTAAAGACTGCATCTTTAAAGGCATTTTCTAAATTTGATCTCAATTTCAGATCTAGAGAATAAGTTAAACTCTCATATTTCACTCACTTATATTTAAAATGAGGTAATATTTTTCTTCCTGTTTTAAGGGACTCTTAAGAAATGCTCAGAAGAGTGCCTAGCATTTAATAGACACTGAGTAAAGGATAGAGATTTCTAATATTCACTTTGAAAGGAGTCCAAATAAAGTGAAAGGTGTGTATCCCTTGATATCTGCTCTTGACTAATTTTGATGATTAAAATTGGGTTAATTTGAAGAATTCCAAGGGAACCAGCATCAACATTCAACAGTTGACAAAATATCTGCCTGTTGAGGTGCCTTCTATCTTCTAAACCATTTCTATTTGATTTTTGCAGGCTTTGTTTTTGTATCAGAGATAAGAGTCCTACCAGGTAGAAGCAGAGAGATGAGGCTCTAGATATGAGGCAATATTATCTCTTGGAGATTTTTTCTATGTGGACCCATTGCCTCAACATCCTGCTTATCTCACCTCTGAAATTATTACTTGGAGCAAATGTAGTTCAATGCTGGAGTGCCTCCAAATCACCAATGCTTCAAGCCTCAAACCACACATTTGCCCTTCTTTAATTACAGATTTTTAAATTAAAGGTTTATAATAGCAATAGGGCCTTTGTGCAGTTGTCTTGAACCTGAGAGATGTAGTATAGGTAATGCCAAGATTTATTGTCTAAGTAAACAGCCAAGAAAGTCTGTAATGAACTGCAGCAATCCAGCCACGATGTAATGGGGACATGAATTACTGTTTTATTCTCCCGTTGAAGACAGAAGTAGTTTTGTGCTCCAGAAAGGAAGGGGATGAGAATTATTATTGTTATTTAAAATAAAATTATGAAGAGGACTGAAATTAGAATATGACATTAAAAATTATTCTGAATTTTTAATGAAATTTTCTGTTAAGCATTTATTTCAAGTTTATGGAATAGTCGAAAATATATTCATCGGTGTATTAAAGTTACTGAGAAGACAGGTAAAGGAAAAGGAGAAAAACCTTCCCCACTTTCAATGTCATTTGCTAATACTTTAACTGTAAGACATTCAGACACTCAAGACTGAGTGTCAATTGACTGGAAAGAGCTTCCTTTTGGTCAGGGAAAAATAATTCATATATCAGTGTTATCTTAAGTGATTCCTTTGAGTGATGATATGTAACCACTTGGGAACAAAGAAGTGAACCTTATCGGACTCTGCTGCACATTTATAACTATTTTAGGAGAGGTGAGCCACGATTGCAAGGGATGTGCTCTGCATAAAATAAGTTCCCAAACTTTTCTGAAAGTGGCCTAATGAAGTAACATGACGTTGCAGATATTTTAAAAGTTCCCAAGAACCAGAATTACAGGAAATAGTACATTTGATTATAATCCATTCTTTTCTTCTAGATTAGTAAATTTCCACCAGGTACCAGGGTGAAGGCCAAGCAGGATGCCGCTCTCCTTCTGTTCTCCTTGCTGGGTTCTTGGCCACAGGATCTCCTGTGTCTGCAGGGTTGAGCAGAGGATCACTGACAATTTTGAGGGGAACAGTCAAGAGTGTCTGGGTAGGAGCTATGACAACAAACCCTCAGGAACTGCTAACATTCCAAAGTTCCTTACTCCATTCAGAGGCAAACTATGTCTAGTGGAATCCATGATTGTAATCAGAAGAAAATCTCTCTCTCCTCTTGCCATTATGGAAATCTTCAGTTTCACTTTATTTTTCACTAAGCCTATTCTTTGTCCAAAGGTCAATTTTCCACTTTTCATTGTGTCTCCCTTTCCCTGGTTTCCACAGGTTTGCACAAAGGAGGCATAATCCAGGGCAAGGCTGACATTGTTAAAATATTCAAGACTGCTCAAGAACTTCAGTTAACTATGTGTTATTAAGAATGTTTCCATTAAAATGGAATCCATATTACACACACACACACACACACAAATGATATGGTTTCTGTGTTTGAATACTGGCTCCTCCCCTTATTAGTTGTGTGACCTTGAGCAATTACATCTCAATTTTCTCATCTTCAATCGAGGGATAGAATATAATATCCATGTCAGAGAGCTATATGAGAGGATTAAGTGACTTACATGTATGAAAGTCTTATGAAAATGCTTGACACACAGAAACATTCAGTAAATATTATCTATTTTCAACAAATTATATAGTTTTTTTTTTTAGCACATAACAGAAAACACAACCAAAACTGACTTAGGAAAAGAAAAAATTCACTGAATCATGAAACCAAATAGTAGAGGAGTAGATATGGATTCAGTCACAGCTTGACATAGGGTTTTAAACAATTTCATCAAAATCTGATTTTGTCTTTCATGCCTTGGGTATACAAACTTGGTGAAGTCTTTATTTTCAGACATCACGTGTTGAGCTTAGTCACAAGATGGCTGTTAGTAATTCTCCAGGATACATGCCTCCTCATGATATCACATAGAAAAGAACAAGAGAATGTGTCCCAGCATTTTCAGCTAAAGTTTTATTGCTGGGCAATTCTCGAAGGAAGATTTGAAGCTAAGGAAAAACAACACTGATTGGCTTATACCTAGTTTATTTCATATGCCCCTGAGGTGGAGTCAGGACATCTGGAAACATATAAAATGATATGGACTCAGGGTTAGGAAATGTATGGTTCCAGAAATAAATTGGGAAACCATTACCCAGAAGAGGATGTGGCTTCTAGGCTGTAGAAACAGCTAATTCCCATAACAACTTGGAAATAAGACCATAACAAGCTAGAACTAAGATGATAATACATGCATGGGATTAATTGGAATGAGATAGTGGAAATTTAGAACACTGTATAAATGATGAAAATAATTACAGGATAACACACAATGATTAATATCATATTTTTTTATATTCAAAAGCGTTTTAAAGTTTTGAAAGAATTTCATATATGCAATCTTATTTTTTCTGTGGAGCATCTTGTGAGATACCCAGGCTGTCATATTCATCATTGTACTTAGGAGGAAATTGAGGCTGAGTTTTGTTAAGCAATTTTTCCTAAGGCTATATAAGTAACTATGAAGAACTAATATAGGAACACAGTTCTACCAACTTTTAATCTTTATCACTTTCATTATGTCATTCCATTTTATTAGAGAGGTCTAACCAGTGGTTAATACCCTGAGAAAATGTCAGGAGGAAAAGGTACCTATGTCAGGTATGGACACCTTTACAAGATATATGAAGTGGGTAGCAATTGGTAAGCATTGCCTGCTTGATGCTTTAGAATTCTACTATATGACACTGCTATAAAAATCATGCCACTCTCTCTAGAGTGGGCAAAAACCTTAGTTAATGGAAAAAATGATTAGAAGTAGAAAGCTGCTCAACAGCTCTTATGGTCTCAATTTTGTTCACAAAATAACTTATAAACCATTCATAGTATTCTACCAGTACCTCCTTCTCCTGATTTATAATCTCTTTTTTATGGGTTCAGAATAGAATCAATGGTCTGGAAGAGCACAGGAGGGTAATGTTTCCCAGAAGAGATGATATTAGAAAAAAATGTGCTGCCCTTGCAGCTTTTGATGCACTTTCTCATTGGTCTACAGGTTGTTTTCTTTCTCGAGTGCAATCTGGAAATGTACAACCAGAGGATCTCAATAAATGCTTCAATGTGTGACCGGCTAATTTTATTAACATCAATTCTCTATGAAATGATGTCACATTTACTTGGTAATGACAAAGTGGCATGAACGAGGAGGCGGTGGATGCAACTCCAACAGAGAAAAGAGCACCACCTGGGAGCACGAACATCTCGGCTTCACATTTCTCTGTGAATTAAGTTTCAGTAGGACTAAACGTCAATGCACCTTTCCTCCCTTAAAAGTACTATCTTCAGAAGGAAAACACCCTCAATGTTTTTATTTTGTTTTGGTTTTTGTGTCAAGGGCTGTTCCTACTACTGCTTTATTAATAACAAAAATAATATTTTCTGTCATCCACAGCTTCTTTTCCATTCCTTCTTTGAACTAGCAAAATATGTTTTCAAAATGCCTTGTTAGACTTAGAAGTGCTCTTGTAACCCTGCGCAAAGTAAAATTAGCCACGATCTTATGAACATTTAACAAACTGATATCCAGTTATTCCAAACAGCCATTCCTCCATTCATTCAGCCAATTATTATCAAAACTTGAGAAACGTAATTATAATACTTGGAATTTAAGAGACTGTAGTCCCATTGCTTTTAATAAAAACTATCACCTCAGATTGGCTTGCAAGTTACTGTCTCCCTTAGTCAAGGCAGTTATTTGTCATAACAAAGAAGTATATCACCATTCTATGTAAGAGAATCCAACTGCCTGTCAAGATCCATTATATATTTGTCACTCCTGCTATGGGACACAGTCATGGAAAGTAATCATAAGTGTTGTTTTAAATATGTGATTTCCATCAGCTTTTGCCTTAGGGTAATTTAAATAAATTATGATAAAATAGCTAATTTTCTCTTGGACTTTTGTCTGGTGGTTATAAAAAAGTTGAAAAGATAAATTAATTATCATCTAGTAAGTCCCTATATTGTGTGATGATTGTATTCTAAGGATTGAGAATTTATATGTCCAAAAAAAGAAAAGAGAATTCATATCTCTTAATGAATTCTAACTGCAAAGATAAAGCCCAATGCTTATGTTGTGATTTCAGATACTGAGGTATGATGATCTGACTTTTGATTGTGGTATTAAATCATACTTAATTAAGAAAAGGTGAAAAGAAGACCCCCTAAAAACTTGTTTTTAGATAGCAGTGCTCCAAAATGCCACAGAAACCTGTACGATAGTTAAGGTGGGAAGCTTCCTCTCTAATGATTGAAACTAATCCCTGCCATGCTCTAGGAATGGCTACCAAATGCAATCAGAAGCATCTATTGTATTATTTCAGGAAGGAAAACAAATTCACTCTTGACCACACAAAGGTGCAGTGAGATCCATAAATCAATGTGAGTCGGGTCTTTGTCCTTCTACCATATGAGCACAGCTCACTGGCAACTCTGCCAGTTCATGAAAGCCATCTTTTTGCTCTACATATTTGCGTAACAAAACAGGTTTTCATTAGCTACACATAGATGCAAACATCTCTTTCTTTATCTGTACCCACGTGCCCCCCTCCATGGCAGATGAAATCATAGAACATTAAAGCTGGCTGTCCTCCAGTCCAAAAGTTCTTGTTCACCTGATACTGCATGCAAAATTATTGTGCATTTGTGATTATGCATTTTTTTCCTGTGGAAAGGACCTGTAAATTTAACCCCATTCCCATGATCTCCCCCAAATTGAAGAATGACTGGTCCAATCCAGTATTATTTTATCTGAAGAAGATAGGAAAATATATAGGTCTCAAGAGAGATATTAAGTACCCACAGCTTGTTTGAAGCAGAGGCAAAACTACAGCTCAAGTGTTCTATCACTCAGACAGCTGCTACTTGTACAGGACTACTAGACTTCCTTGAGTACTGTGCCAGTGGTACCCCAAACAAAAGAAAAAAAGGATCAGGAAATGAAAGAGGAAGAAAAAGAGAGATGAAGAGAGAAAGAGCTAGAGAGAAATATTGGAAACACAATGGTTCCAAATGTTAAGACTCCGAAAACCTGCATCTTCTATTGTTAGTATAATCTTTTATTATTTGCAAATTTTGTGTTTAAGGTTATTATTTAAATGAACTCTCCTGCCTTTACAAAGATAACAATTACAAATTAGCTTTTTTGAAGGTGGTTCGAGGTCATCTCTAAAACTAAATCATATACTAAATTTCTATTAAATGGAAAAACTGGTGATAAAAAATATCAATCGATATGGCCAACTAGAAAGAAATAGAGGATGGTGTTTATTAATTCCAACTTTCATTTTTCTCCTATTTTTTTGGAACCTATCACTGTTAAATGCAAGATAGTGTTCAAAGAATTAATAGATACCCTATTGAATAAGATAATAAATACAATACACATATAATTTGGAAATTGAACTCATATATATAAACATATATTAATAGTAATACAAATATAGAAATGTGTATTTGTCTTAGAAATTGATTAATATATGCATAGTAAATACTTAGCCTTAATAACCTTTGATTTATGGATTGCATGTAGATAAATTGTCACTTACTCAAAAGGTGGTTGACATCACCGCTTCCTCTCCCAATTTTTGAATGCTGTTTCTCTAGAGCAGTATATTTTAAAGTTTCAACTGTGAATCATTTCTGTTAGAATCAACTGGTTACTAATATGACTGTTAGAAGGTAGATTCCTGCATTTTCCATAGAATTAATGAAATTACTAAATCAGTATCTCTGGGGGAGGACCTGGGAATCTGAATTTTGTGAGAAACTCCACAGATGGTGCTGGCGCACACCAGTGTTTGACACCCACTCCAATGGCTTCAGTAGATATCACATGCCTTACCCTCCAGGCCGCTGACACCATTGAGGAAGTGTGATATACAGAAGATAAAATTTGATTTGTCACAATTAGTCAAACTCAGTTCATATTATGCTGACGAAAATAGGATAAAAATATCTAACTTAAAAGAAAAAGAAAATTAAAATACTATTGACTCTCCTTTAATAAAAATGCAATGAAACAAACAAAAACAAATAAAAATCCCAGACATTGGATCTGCCTTCTCATCCTGTTTATTACAAAGACATAAAGTTTTGGTTTTTGTTTTTTAAACAGCTTTCTTGAGGTATCATTGCTATATAAAAACACACAATTTAATGTATTCAATATGATGAGCTTGGATATATGCATACACTCAAGAAATCATCACCATAATGATAGCAACAGACATATTCGTCACCTCCAAAAGTCTCCTTGTGCCTCTTTTGTTGTTGTCGTTGCTGTGGTTTATATGAGAACACTTAATAAGGTTTATACTGTTTGGGAAAAAGAGAAAATATTGTTATTTTTCCCTATTTCATTTAACATTGCAAGAATAATTTTTGCTTTGTTTACTTCTTTCATCAATTAAAATATGGTTACTTGGAAAGATTTATGAGGACATTTCAGTGGATTTACTCACATGAAAAACAACTTACTTGTTTTAAACTACTTTAAAAGGTGGTCATACTCTGTCTTTTAAGTCTATAAAATTATAACCATAGGCACAGATATAGCAAGAAATAGTATTACTCAGATGATTCAATTTATCAACCACATAAGGAACTAGTATTTGACAACTCCGTGGCTGGAATCATGCAGCAATCACTGTAATGTATAGTCATGAGTTTTGTTTAAATTCTTCTGTGCAAGTGTGTGAATGTGTGTATGTGTGTGTGTGTGTGTGTGTCAGTGCATGTACGTTGTGTATAAATAACTGCTTGCCAAAACCCAAAGTCAGTTTTCAGCCTCTTTCTTATTTGACTTTTCCATGTCATTTTACGTAACGACCTGTTCTTTTATGTTTGAGCTATTTTTTCCAGGCTCTTTGAAACCACACTCATCTAGTTCTCCTCCTACTTCACTGGCTATTCTGCCTTAGTCAACTTTACTTGCAGCACTTTCTCATTCTGACTTCTAAATGCCCTTTATCTACATACATTCCCTAGGTGAACTGGTCCAATCCATATCACTTAACTGCCAAAACATGCTTCTGACATAAATATTTCTACTGCTCACCTTTATCTCTCCCTTGAGCTCCACACTCATATATCCAATTGCCTACTTACCATTTCTACTTGGATGTCTATTCAAGAATCTCAAATTTCTTATTTAAGTAAATAAACAAACAAAAGATATTTTCTCCAAATACACCTTCTCTTCTCCACACTTTTCCATCAGAAGTAGTTACGCAGGCCCAAAACATAATAGCATCCTCAAGTCTTCTTTCTTCACACTACTCCTCCAATTGCCTCATCCATCAGCAAATGTGACTGCTACTGGCTTCTGAATGTTCATTATATTCACCTATTTCTTCTATTTCCAACACAGTCATCTCTGAATATATCACCATTATTGCTCAGGCACTACTGTAATAGCCTTCTCTTTGTTTACTGAGTCTACTCTTGCACCTGTGTGGTCCATTCTCCATGCAAATGCCAGGCTAATTTTATTTTACTTAAGATCATGCTATCCCTATGCTTAAAATCCTTCTATGGTTTCCAATCATGCTTAGAATAGATCTAAACCCCTTGCCCTGGTCTTCATGATCATATGTGATGTCACCATCGACTACTTCTCCAATATCATTTCCCAAGATTTTATCTCTTACAATGTTCTAGCTCAAAGACTTTCCTTCTTACCCTTATACCTGTGAAACTCGTTACCATTTGCACTTACTGGTCCTTCTGTCTGGAATTAACCTCGTTGGATCTCTTCCCATCATTAGTTACTAACAGAAATGCCACCCTCACTGACTGTAGGGCAAACCATTCTTTACTGTCTCATACCAATGGCTAGTATATTCCACTTTATTATTCTTTTTTATTGCTCTCTAAACCCATAGCATTTATTATTTGGTCAATCCTTACAAATCCCAACTATGATGATTCTCATCCTGCAGGAAGAGACTTTTCCCTTATTCAGCACTGACTCCCCATCATCCAGTTTAGTGCTCATTTAAGATAGATACTCAATAAATAATTCTTGAGTGACTATTTATAGTTATCATCATGCCACTCACTACAGAAGGAATTTTCTTAATAGACCAAGAATAACAAAACTTGGCTTAATCGAAATTCTTATTAAGTAAAGATGTAAATCTATTCATCTCCTGATTTAAAAAATACATCTAAATTTTAGGAAAAAATGTGGCAATATGCAATAGAGACTTCTATAGAGATGTAATAAAATATTTAAAAGTAAATTTAATTCCATGTGCTTGGTTCATCTCAAATTGAAATATTTCATCTATACTTTCTCCATCTTCAAAGGCCTGTGTGAATCTAGAAACTGATGTTCACAATGATGACCCTGAGGCTTTGTGAAATTTATAGTGAGGAGACATTTTATTTGATCCCTTGACTGGTTTATCTCACATACGCAAATGTATTTGGGAATTCATACATGTTTTTGGATGGTCAGAAGTAAAACAGATGCATTTTCAGCCTGACTGATAACTTTGTTTGTTAAGGTTTTACTATAGAAAGCTTGCAAATTAACTGTTCTTCAAACAATGTTAATTGTTGTATAAGGTCCCATAAATATTGTATGAGGTCATTTTTTATTTTCTAAGATTTGAAAAGGGCATCTCTGTGGCAAGTCAGCACTGCTGTGGAAGCAATACCAGGTATACACCCCAATGAGTGGTGCTGCACACACCCATCTGACAGGCAGGAGGGCAGACACTTGGAGAAATCTCAGCCCAGACATTCATAGCATAATTGTGATAGATTAGAACCAGCTCTAGATCCAAGTGTTAGCACTTTTTAAAGTACCTTTATCTTTATGGGGAGGGAAATAATTCAAATAAATAAAAATTGCTCATTCCGCTTACTTTGAAAACCTTACTCAAACACGATTTTCCAAAATAGTGAACCAAATATGTCTGTGTCTTCTAAACAAACACTTCCAAAAATTTCGCTCTAAGAAGTTAAAGTTACAGGGTCACTCAAGGTCTCATTGGGAGAGGATATGATAAAAAAAAAAAAGTGGAGGAGGACTTTGTAAATTATGTAGGTTACAGAACTGAAAAGAAAAGCGTTTGAAGAATAGGTCATCGGTTTTGATATTAAGGAATAAGATATGAGATGCACTTTGAGGAACTGTAGCCTAACCAAGCAGCTCACACATAGCGGTTTTCATTAAAAAGTTGCCATTTATCTTATTATGGTGAGTTTATCTTACCATGAGCTGTCATTGAAAGGACAGGGAGAGACTGTGACTTAGTACAGCACGGCAGGAACAAAAAAAAAAAAGACAGATGGCAACTTTTTAACGACAGACACTGTTCTCCAGGGTTTATTCACATTTCCAAATTCAGGAGCAGCCACCATCAATACCAACCTTTGGGACCGAGCTGAAAGGAGACATTCATGGAGTGAAATGTACATTTGTACTAGAATCTGGAAATCTTGGGGAAAATTTGACTTTCTTTGTAATCTGTCCTGCTTATACGGAAAAATAATAGCATGATACTAGACAACTTTGTGTTTTAATGTTTTCATTTTAACTTTTTTAAACAATGTATATTATTAATAATATTTGTAAATTTTTAAAATATAATTTAACAGTTAAAAACCTGCTGTTTTGAGCCACATACTCTTGGAATCAATTTGCTTTTCTGTTTTTCAGTTTCCTTATCTATAATGTGGAAAAAAAGAGAAATGTTCCCAATTCATGGGGTGTGTTAAGAACTCCAGAAGTTAGGGAATAGAACACTGTTGTTGTTATTATTATTGCTGTCAGTATTAACTAATGACATCGACTGTACTTGATATTGTATTCAGTGAGTGAAATCTTGCCTCTTTAAATAAGAAAAATAGCTCTACTACTGTTTCCCAAAGGGAGACAATTTTTTAAAAATATTATCCTTAAATCAGTTAGTTAAATGCTACTTACCCGTAAATTCCAATTCTGCAAGCAATGGCAGGCATCGTTTACTCCTTTTGTACCCTCAAGTGCCAGTGGACCATTTAGAGAGAACTTTCCTCACTTCCATAGCCTTTCCCTGCTGGCCTATCTCATGGTCCACTCTCCCTCTCTTGGCCACTGAGAGGCACACATTTTTGTCCTTCTTTATACATTGCATCCTATTGTTTTGAGTCTTTTTCTCCCAGTTAGATGTAAATTCCTTGAGAGTGAATATACATGACATATTTTTTCACTGGCTTCTGTGGTAATCTAGCCCAGTGTGAAGCAAAAAATTAGAACTCGTTAATGATATTTCACCTTAAATTAATACAAATTAATATATATAATCTAAATTTGCTGTACTGTCATTATATTTGCTTGTCCTACACCCCTAAATTGAGCCATGTGATAAAGAAACAAAACACTAAACTAAAAAAATTTGTAAAACCTGTGTTTTTAGAATATGACTTTCCTACAAAAAACACTTACTCTCCGGGCCTTGGTTTCACCATCTATTCAATAACAAAATTGCACGGTTAATCTATAGCTCTATTCCAAATAGAATATTGTTGAATATCATTTAATTAAATTTGGCAACATTTGGAATACATTCAGTAATTTCAATGTATGTTTCAAAAAAAAAAAAAATCCTGGACCAGCATATGTCCTAACGACATGTGATGACATTAGCCATGGTCCTCGCAATTTGAAACAAAGGGAAAAAAAAGGAAAACTGCATGACCACTAGTTGTTTTACTTTAAATAGAATAATACTGAAAATATTTAAAACCTGAAAGTCATTTCCTATTAGGCTGATTTTAATTCCCTTCAGTATTTCGCTCAGAGCGTTTTTCTTTATTTCTCCATTTATCAGATGCTTAAAAACTCTGAAGAATGAAGTTAACTAATTGCCCATTAGATGTCATGGATCTTTCATCTACTTAAGGATGTCTCATTGATGCGGTTTCTCTCATTAGACAGAGCTGTGAACTTTGCTGTGCACTCGCAGATGGGATCCTGGCTTCTGCAGCTATGGGCACTTAAGCTCCAGGAAGCCCTGTTTAGACAGGGATGTTTTAACAGAGTAGTCCACATCTAACCTCTCACTCTTGTCTAAGTACCTGCTGGTGATGATCACTTTGCATCCTGCTGCTCTAAGTGGAGTCATTAAAAGAAATGCAACTTTCAGTATGATTGGAAAAGGGTGGAAACTTCCTTCTTCATCAGAAGGTCAGCTCCACCAAATGTTTTACCTGTCCACCTCCGTCAATTTATTCATTATGAGAAAATCAGATAACCCTTGTTGTTAAAGAGTCCTAAGAGATCAGTAAATCTCTTTTTTCTCCTAGTAGTTGGGAGAAAAAAGAATAAACAAAAATTTAGAAAGTTGATTGTTTTTCCTACTTTTTTTTAGATACAGGCAAGAAGATTATAGTACTCTTGAATATATTTCAGTGTTTGATGGAATTAAATTTTGGATATTTGTTTCCCCAACAACTCTTCAGCCCATTATCCTGTAGCGGTAGACAGTGATAAACTGTTAGTTTGGAATTATTATTGCTAGGATAAGAATACAAGAACTGCAACTTGAACAGATTACTAAAGAATAAAAATAATAAATTCAATGGTGAATGAGTAATTTAAACTTTTGAAAACATTCATTTTATACATAAGTTTCCAGTTAATTGCACAGATATTTTTCAAGTAGCTACAGGAATTAAGCTATGTTACTTCCTGAGAAATGTACGAAAGATTCATCTGATATGACATCTACTCACAGGATTCCAAAATTTATTTGGATAAGATGAGACAAATATATATAAATGATGAATTTATAGTTAGATATGAAACAAACAGAATAAAACTATAAGCCAGCATAAAGTTAGACACCGCATTTAATATAATCAATTATATAAATAAAGCATAAGGCTTATTATATGCAATATGTAGTCAAGATATTAAAGAGATTACAGTTATTTAGGTTAATGATTTCTATGGACTTTTAGACTTGAAATGATTTTTAAAGAAGCAGGAGAGAAATTTTAGATGAACAAATATAATGAACAGAAGCTGAATTAACTTCTTTAACTCGGAGATTCTAATGCAGACCCTCAACTGGGAAGAGCTCTACCTCTTTATTTCACTCCTGAAGGACTTTATCACTTTATTATCCACATGGTCTCCATGCCCATCTGTTTTATTTTTTATTTCAATTGTATATTTATAAAATTGCACCTCCACTTTCAATAGCCTCAGGGTACAAGCACCAATAAAATTCCCATTGATTAAAGTATTAAAATACATGAAAAGGAACAATAGCCAGCAGCAATAATGATTAAACACATAAGAATCAAACAAAACAAAATTGTATTAAAAACAACAGTCTCTTCAAATCTGTCTCTTACAATGGAACAGGCCAGCTTATAATGTAGAAAAAATTAGGTGAATTGTAACTATATATAATAATTCTGCTATAAAATATAGTAAAACTCTCACATTATCATTTGACTTAGTTTCCAGGGAGTCTTAGTATAATTTTCTTTCAGCTTGGTGTACCTCCATTTCTTTAGCTCTCAGATGGTAAGGATACTCTTCGTCATAGAAAAATACTATCTTCTAGGGACATTGTAAGGAAGAATTAAATAAGAAATTTAAAATGACTTAAGAAGTGGATCAGTACAAATATTAGTTATTCTTCACATAACTTAGCATTCTAATATTATTTTTAGAATATATAATCTGTGTCTGTTATTCTTACTCTGGTAATAGAATCTGTATTTTAAATTTATACTCTGTGGTTGCAGATGTTATATAGATAAATACAGCAATACTATGTAAATACATATAGCTTTATTATTTCATTAGTTCTTATGGCTGATGACTGTGTCAGAGGTAAAATGACTCTCCCTTCTATGATATGTTTCAAACTTTACCTGATGCATTTATGTAGCTCTTAGTGAAATAATAGAGACTGAATTGTATCAATTTTGTGTTGCCCTTTCAAAAGCCTTGAGTATGTGTCTGCCCAGCCATTTTTCTATTTAGACCTGTAAGCCCAACTGTACTCCCAAGGAGACGCTATCACCCAAGAAGAACACCAGGCTTATTTTTATTTTTTTAAATTTTTGTCTTAATTTTCAAGTGCTAGAAGACTATTCTTTATTGTAGCTTTCACAAAGTCTGTTTCAAACACTTAGCAGACACTCACATGCACCAACACACATATAGCATCTGCCGTTCTGAATGCCTGGATGTCATATCTTCATTTCCATTTTTTTCAAAAGAGTGAACATCATTGGTTTTTATCCCCATTGAAAAGTATGGCGGGGGAATAATTCGACAAAAATCAGACCAACTATGCATGCTATCCAACAACAGCAATAATGACAGCAACAGAGGTTAATGATCCCTATGTCATTTCATTGTCAGAACAGTGGGCTGAGTTCTCTGTCTTTGCTGGAAGCTGGTGAGATGGTTACCATGCGACTGGCAACTACAAACCATTGAAAAAATAGGATTTCATGAGAATGGCTTACATACTGAAAGCATGGCAAACTCCGACACATCTTACTGATACTTATGATACATCTTCAAGTTAAAACTAATACGTACTTTATAGAATTCTAAAATTGAACTGAATCTGTCAGCAGCAAGATCATATATGGTAAACATGTACTTAGACATTTAGAAGATATTTCTTAAACTGTTAATTCTTATAGATAGGACAGAGAAATGCAATGCTGTAAAAGCAAAGAGTTCAAACATCTGTGAATTTAAGCTCCATTGAGCATGCAACTAGATTTTCTTCCATAATGATAAAAACTGAAAGTCAGCCTTTGGGTTATAATTACTTTTACTATATTATGAACATATCATGATATATTTAATTCAACAGCTATTTATTGAATATCTGCTAATGGAATTCATTACTCTAGAACAGGAGTTATAGCAGTAAACAAAATATAAAATGCTAGTTTGAAGAGACAAAATAAACGTAGAGATATAAACGTATATTTCCTTATGTGATAATAAGTGTTAGAAAAACAAATAAAACATGATAAGGGCAGAGAAAGAAATGGAGATGGGGAAAGAGAATGATTTTAGATAAACTGGTCAGAGAAAACTTCATGTGGAGACCTGAGGAAGTGATCAGGTATCAGTGAGTAGACTGGTGGGGGAAAAAATACGCTTTTCAGGGCTCTAAAAGTGTTCTTGGGACTTTTATGAAATAGCAATAGCCAATGAATAGCTGAGATGAGTAGACAAAGTTTATGATTCCAAAGCAAATTCCTGTAACACATTATACATTATGAAGAATTTTTATCTCATTATTTGATTTTATGTTTACAACAATCAAATATATTACATAGCACAAATATTGTCCTCCAATTTTCAGATGGCAAAATCTGAGTTTCCAATATTTATTTCTGTTTTCTAAGTGATCAGTGTAGAAATGGTAAACCTCAAGGTTAAGTTTATTAACTCAAAATTTAGTAATTTTTCCAATACATTGCACCTTCCCTATTGGTAGATTCCTTCCATGTCTAGGAGTTAAATCTTTAAGAATTTGTTTTCAAGAAGTGTACATAAAATATTCATATGTTGATGAAAATGTTTGCAAATTAACCCATAGGTATAGAAAAAATATATATTATATTTTATCCTCAAAAGTAGTGTTCTAATGTAACAGAATATGGATTGAGAAGAACTCAAAGAGGACATAGACTCTAATGAAAATAATTTATAATTTTTAGAAAAAAAGATATTTTTGGATTATTTATTTCTTACTTTAAATACCATAAAATAAAGGGCCCCACCAACGAAGCTTGAGAGGTGGGTAGCCAAGAACCAGTAGACACTTTGGGGTGGTGCATTATGAAATGTCTAGGGTCTCTAATGAAAGTTCAACTCAGACCACTTGTAGTGACAAAACTCTTACATTCTGTACCCTGAGAGACTCTGCATCCAGAACATGTCCAGAAACAGATGAAACAGCAATGAAATAAAAAATGCAATGTTTCTCCCTTCTATTTGTGTTGTTAGGAAAATCAACCATAACCAGCCCAATCAACTACTCCACTAGTGTGTTAACAGTGACCATAATATCTATATTTCCTTATAATTATATGCCTTGCTCGGTCCTTGGTGAATTCACCCAACTCATAGCAAAATGTAAAATATTTGTCTACCTCAACCTCAGACTTAGGTATAAATTTTCTGAAAACACGTGTGTGCATATATATGCACACAAATATTTGCTTCTATTTGTCCATGTTCCCTTTTAGATGTGAAGTATTTTTTGCTATCTATTCAGTTTTCTTACTCTCTTACACTAACATAAGAATGAGTGACAGTAGATATTGGGTTAAAAAAACATACTTTTATTTACACACAAAAATATGTATTGCAAATTTTTCCACTGATAAGTGGAAAGACAAGTGCATAGATAAAGTATGTGTGTGTGTGTCTGAATGTTTTTGGAAACTCTTTAATAAATAAATAGCTTACAAAGCAATGACTTGTTGCTCTTCTGTGAACATGTAGTTTTGTTTCTTAGGCAATGCTCTAATGGGTGCAGTGAGGGGGACTGTTCTTCCTGATGAAGTATGCTGTGCTGAACAAATCCAAGAAACTTTGGAGAACATTATATCCTCCTGACAACCCAAATGTGATAAATATATCAAGATTTAGTGTCCCTTTATTAGTTTCTC
>CAUYSK010127124.1:0-12809 GCA_963575035.1 Avahi laniger
ACAGTATGAAGAAACTGACCACAGGTACTGGAATTAGCAGATAAGAATTTTAAGGCAGTTGCTATAATTATGATGATTGAAGAAAAGAAAAATAAGCTCATAATGAATTAAAATACAGAAAATTACAGCAGAGTAAAAGAGAACCATGGTTAAAACCCAAATGGAAATTCTAAAACCAAAATATCAAGTATCTAAAGTTAAAGTTTCACTGATTAGAGATGATGGATATCCCCCAAAGATCTCCACATTTCAATCTGGAGGACCTATGAATATGCTATTCTACATGGCAAAGCAACCTTGCAAATGTGATTAAGGGAACAGATTTTGTAATGCAAAGATTATTCTGGATCACCTGGGTGGTCCTATTATAATCACAAGAGTACTTAGAGGTGAGGAGTGAAGTAAAAGAGAATTTTAGACAGAAAGATGTTGTTATCGAAAAAGTCAGAGAGATGTGATGATCCTACTCACTATTACTGGCTTTGAAGATGGCAGAAGAACATCATAAGCCAACTTCTAGAAGCTAGAAGAAAGAAGTAAATAGAAAAAAAAAAAGGAAAGGAAAAAATGGCAATACACACAAAAAAAGCTTCCACAAGTAAATGATTTTTTGTGCCATTAAATAGGTTGAACCTAATTCGATACACCTGAAACACAAAAGAAAAAAATAATATATATGTATATATAAAATACATAAAATTAAATAAGTTTGGCAAAGCTAATCTTTTAAGAATGGACATATATTTAAAACTTTAAATATGTAAATTAAATATAATTACTCTCTAGCAGATATTAGATTCCATTGATATATTAGTAATTACTGAGTTCACCAATTTGGTCCATGGTATTATAAAAAACATATGGCCAACCTTTGTGTAGCAGATCTACTTAATTCTTGATCCTTGATAAAATACATTAAGGAATTCTCAGAAATCTTCCCACTGGAGAAATCTTAAAACCACTGCTTACCTAAGCTCCTCAGAATATTGCTATCTTTAATCCTTATTGATTTTAGTAGGAAAATTTTCATAATTCTTATCTTTGTGCTTTTCTCATAAACCTACAAAGATTCAAATGAGTTAGAAATCCATCTTGAATATTAAGAAACAGATTTCTGTTATTTATGCTAGGGTTACTTAATCCCTCTTCCATTAAATATCAGGAAAAAATCCAACTTGGTTTTCATTTTCTCTTAAAGAAATAGGATAAAAATTGTTACTTTACATGAGATTTATATAATTATCTTAAATTTTGAATGGCTTAAAGAATTCTCCCTCTTTAAAAATAATGCATTTGCTCATAAATATTAACTAAACAGCTACTTTGTCCCAGACACTTTTCTAGATACTGGAAATATAGTGTTAAACATAATAGATAATATCCCTATTTTATGAGGCTTTTACTCTGGTAGGGAAACTACACATAGTCAAGTATCAAAACAACAAAATTATTTCAGACAGTAGCAAGTGTGAGGAAGAAAATAAAAGAACCTGTTATGATGTGTAGTTATTTGGAGACGCCGCTTTAGATTTGGTGTTCACAGTAAAGCTATCTGAGATATTGGCATTCTTACTGAGGCCAACCATGTAAGTACCCAGGAGACTGCATTTTAGGCAGAAGAAAGTGTGAAGGCTGTAAAGTGTATGTGAACTTGGCATAATTTTAGAACTGACTGAGCACCAGTATGGCTAAAAGTGATGAAATGAAGGAGAGAGTAGGAAGTGATAAAGTTGGAGGGATAGGCAATTTCATACACAGACTAAAAATGCATGGCAAAGAATATTTTTTCCTAGTACAGTGAAAACCATTGACAAGATAAATGATATATATTTTCTAAATATTATTATTTTACATTTTAGACAAACAAGAAAGTTAGAAATACAAAAACAGTTATTGGAATTCAGTGTGGTATAGGCAGGAAATGATTATACCTTGAAAAAGAATTGTAACAACGAAGAAAGAGAGAAGTAAATGGGTTTAGGATTTATTTTAAAGATAGGATCCAAGATTTTGTTTGAGCCCCACTAATTAATATACTTTATCAACAATCAAATTGAGCTAAAAAAATAGAGTCAAATGTATGATTTTGCACCAGGAACTACATATGATAAACCCCATTCCACACATCTGAGGCACAAAAGACAAAAGAAACCAAGAAAAGAATAACATAATTAAATAGTTTTGGTGAAGGTAAACTATTAAGAATGAGCATATAAATAAGAAAATATAAATATATCACAATTTTTCTCTAGTATTATCTCCCTAAACAACTAACTCTAGATTAGTTACTCAAAACCAATGAAAAATGTGAGTTAGAATTGATTTATTAAGTTCAAAAACAAACAAAAAAATTAAAAGCCTCAAAATTTAATTCATGTTTGAGATGCATTAATAGGAATATTAGCAATCAGTAAAAGCTATTACGATTCTAGTATTCATTTGTCATTCAAGATGAAGCATTGTCTTTATCTTCTATCACTGTCTCTTAAAAATGATCAAAATCTTACAGAGTTAAAAATGACTAAAATGAGAAACACTAGAAGAAATTGAGAATGTTCAAATTAAAGGAATAGGATCATAGTGGCCACAATATCTGCTTTCTAATAGCTGAAATACTGGATAATTTAGGAATGATTTACTTTGCTTTGATGAGACCTTTGGGATAGATTTTTGACAGATGCATATCAAATACAGCAAGACATTTTTCACTGCACTATTAAAAATATTAAATAAGAATTAGGCTAATTTGAAGTGCTTGAGTCCCTATTCCTTGCACTATTTAATTTTCTACTTACTCCTCCTTGCCCTGGTTTATTCACTCACTGATAAATTTTCAAAAATATTTAAGAAATTTGGCATCTATCTCACAAAAGGATACATCGTATATATATACAGGCTTCATAAGTCAGTTACCATTCAAACTGTGATGCACTTGAGTAAAAAGGAAGCTTTATTACTTTTTTTTTCAGTGAGGATTTATGCTTTATTTTATTCTATTTTTTTTTATTTCAGCATATTATGGGGGTGCAGATGATTAGGTTACGTACAATGCCCTTGCCCTCCCTCCCCGCCAAGTCCAAGCTTCAAGTGTGAAGCTGGAAAAACAGTCATTGAGCAGAACTATTCTGAGCAGATCAGGATATATGGCAACCCTACCTTCTTGCAAATAATAAATCAACACCATCCTCACATTGCTTTTGTAAATCTCCTAAACTCTTTAATCCTCTTCACCCAAAACCCACTTTAGCCCCCAACATAGACAGCTATAACCTAGATAATAGCATCCCTCTCAACCAGAACACATTAGCTGTTTTAAACTGTAATATCCCAGGGTCCGAATGTAACACCCTTTCTTTCAGTTTTTAATTTCAATTCTTGAGACAGTTGATAAGTTTTGTCTGGTTTTAGAAAATCCTCACCTTATATTTGACCTTATATACCATTTCTGTTCTTCACCTGCACTTGCCCAGCAAAGCCCCAGCTCCATGTCATCCCAGCAATACAAATCTTTACATCTTGCCTAAGTGATCAACTGTACAGGAGTGATATGTTAACATGTATAGTTTCTCAGCTTCCCTCTCTATGCCATTCAGAAACTCTTTGACATGTTCAGTTAATTTTCATTTTTGCTTGTCTTCTCATATTCCCTGTCATGAAACCTTCATTAATGAATAGTATTGAGATAAACTGTAGTGGATTTTTCTAAGTGCTGACTTTTAATCTATAACTATTTCTTTATTCCTATCCATTTTACTCCTGAAAGAGTACAATTTTTGTTCCTTTTGGAGGGCAAGATGTTGACCAGAGCTGTGGTCTTCTCGAATATTCTCTAAAACATTGGTCTCATCAATTACCATCTTTATATATAATATTTTTCCCTCAACCTATAATTATGCTCATATATCTCACTTCCTTTTATAAAAATAATGAAAATAAATGTTACTCTGATTTCTATATATCATTTCTTTTCTAATTATAAATTATCTTGATTTCTTACCTTCCATTTCTTTTACAACCTACCACTATCTAATATCTTCCTCAATGATGTCAAGCAAACTTCTCCTACCTATATTCTCAATTCATATTTTGATTGCTTTATTCAATATGTATTTTATAAGTATCTGAAATATGCCAGACACTGTTGAATTTCTTGCATTAAATTAGTGGGATGGGGGTGTGAAATTAGAGAAAACCCCAAATATCTTCCTTCAAAAAGTTTATATTTTACTGGGGCAAGATAGATTTAAAAAAAAATCAACAAACATACTCAATAGGTAAATTATATACTATGTTAAGAATTTGTAAGTGACATTTAAGAAAGGTGTAAAAAGATGAGCAGAAAAGGGCATCAGAACTGGCCTGGAAAATGAGTTATAATTTTAAATTGAGTAGTCACAATTGTTCCTATTTAAAAAAGTGATATCTGAACAAAGTTTTAAGGAAAGTGAAAAAAATAACTACGTGAATAATTAGGAGTGCATGTCCAGCATGTTCAAGGAGCACCAAAGAGATCAGTGTGGTTTGAGTGAGGGAGATCTTAGCAAAAAATAAATTTATAGAGTTATAGAAAAGAAGATTATATATGACCTTGTAGTACATTATAAGGTAAATGACCTTTATTCTAAGTGAAATGTGTTCTTTGATGGTTTTGAGCAAAGGAGTGGCATGACTTGACTTAGGTTATAAAAGTATCACCCAAGATCCTACATTGAGAATAGCCTTTAGGGGGCAACTATATGTGCATGGAAATAGTTAGGAAGTTATTACAACAACCCAGCAGTTGTTTGCACAGACACCAATATGGAGGCATATTGTTGGAAGTACTGTTTGATGGAAGGTAGAAATGATCATATTCTGAATATTTTTTCAAGTTGGTTTCAACAAGATTGGACGTGGGATGTAAGAGAAGGGATGGTTCCAGGCTTTTGGTCCCAAGCAACTGTACCAGATCGATTCGGATTAGGGCTTCAGAAGACCTGAATAACAGTAACCACTAAGAAGGCTACAAAGGCCACAGAAAGAAAAGTATTTAAAGAGAGAACTCTTGAGAAGTCTTTTCGCACCATAGTATATGGCACGTGGTCCTCAAGCAGCATCAAAGCCATCACTTAAAAGCTTGTTAGAAATGCATAATCTCGGTCCCATGCTAAATTTATTAATTAAAATCACCATATTCACAAGATCCCCAACTAATTTATATGTATACTAAAATTTGGGGAGCACTGCTTTAATAATATGTTGTATAAGAGAACAAGAAGGAAACAAAATTGAGGAAAGTGGCAATTTTTTTTTAAATCCCCTCATAAATAGTGGAAGCATTTGTAGATTGTTTTTAACATGGAAGAAAGTTATTGAAAATTGCTATTACTAGTTTTATATAGAAAAATTAAGACTAAAGCCTGAAAAGACATACTCCATAAAGTTAAAATGCATATTCTTCATCATCTAAAAGAAAACATTAATTTTATACCCCTATATATTGTCCCTCCCTCAATTTTATTGATTTATAGAAACTAATTTCTGAGTCTCTTTTTCCTATCAGTTTACTTAATGTAACTGCAATCATGATTTGACCAAAAATGACCATGGACTGTTGGTTAGTCCAGAATTTGTTTAGAAATATTGAAACAAAGGCCTCTGGAGGCTGCGTTAACATTTGCATGGGTGTGTGGCTGGTTAGAGGGACAATTTGGCTAGAATAAAGAATCCACTGAATTTTTGAAGGTAATTGTATTGCAACTTTTAAAATGTGTTCCATAATTCAGGTTTTTCTTGCCTGTATAATTTTGCCACAAATGTGAATATATTGACAAAAATTGCCTTTTACAAAATGCTTGTCAAAAGCATCCGGAAGCACATAAAGAAAATAATTTGTGTTAATATACCCATAATATGTGGCATATGCCTAGGACAATTTTGTTAAATTAAGAGGTACTGTTTCTGCATGTTAATATTAGTTACTGTCATCTATTTGGCAACAAACAAGCATTAAAAACATAAAATATAAATATCAAGGCAATCAGCTTTGGAAATGATTCTTCATGCCAAATTGTACTTCATCTAGCTTGTAATACTAATGATAATATCTCTACCCTGCCACAGTCCAGACAGGCAGATTGGCTTCTCTCAGACTATCCCAATTAATATATACAAACTTGTCTTTCACTAATTATTTTACAAATACCAGTGCATTTTTTATACCTTCTACTCAAAACACATTTCTCTACCATTTTTAGAAATGTTATTTCTGTACTATGGTTCTCTCCTACACCTAGAGTTTTCCTCTATCGTATCCTCATCATGAGGGGCTGAGTTTTTCTTTTTCTGTCTTGGAACATTCAACTCAAGGCTACTTCTTTCTTGCAGAGTTTTCCGACTCATTGTCTTTCTTAGCCTCTGCACAATTCTTTCCTTTCCTATCTTTATTATCTATCTTTGTTTTATCATTGTGCCTTACCCCACCTCTTATGTGGTTATTAGAATATTGATTTAGATCCTAAATTATAAAATTCCTAAAGACAAGAAGGTTGTCTTCCTTGAAAGTACAGTATCTCTTTGGATGTGAATGTCATAACAAAAACAGCTAAATTTGATTTTATATTTATATTCCAAGTTATTTATTCTTAGACATACTACCTCATAAAAGCACTGTGAAGCAGATTCTATCAGCTCAAAATGACTACCTCGCCCAAGCTCACTCAGGCTGCCAGCTAACATTTAGTAGGATTCTAAACCATGATGGCTGGGACTATCATTGTATTATTTTATAAGATTATTTTGACAAAACCGGGGTCCAAAATTCAAAAAATCCTGTTTTATATTTCTATATTTTCTCTTATTCCATGTAGCAAACTTTGGAAGCAGATATAAATTCTCTGGGATTTTCTTCTCATACTTAATAACATAGTAACACATGATAGAGGTGCTATGACTGTTGGGTAAGATAATATACTTAAAGTCTGTTGGCTAACGGAGACATCTACTAAATCTTAGCCCCATCCTTATTTCTAATTTCTGTGATCTACATAGAGCTTATCACCAATTCTTTTTTTTTCAAAATGAATGTTCAGTGAAATTTAAATATACTTTGCATCCAATGAAAACCAAACCACCTATATTTCATTTCCTTTTTAGAAAGTATTGTCAAATATATTTCTCTCTGTGTGTGTGTGTGTGTGTGTGTGTACAGTCACAATGTCTCCTTGACATTACCAAACTTTGTCATGGTTTATGGGTCTCAAAAGGGAGATACTCTGAGAAGCCAGGTTGCAAGTTGTACATGTTTTGGGTTCTACATCTGTCGCTGAGAATTGACCTTTTTCATTTGCATAAATAGGAAAAACAAGTTCTGCATCACTTAAAAAAAGGAATCTTAAGACAGGTTCCTATCATTTTTAGTATAAGAAAATAGTTTTAACAACAGTGATGGGTGACTTTTCTCTGAGAAGCCACAAGCAATAGTGTTGTCAGTAAGAGAACTAAAAGCATTTGGTTTATACATGTGGTATGGCTGTCTTAATCTTTTAGTTCATCGAATTCCAAGGAGTGAGCAAAAGGCAAAGATTGTAACTTTAGCTGCCAAAGAGAGTGTGAATCATTTCTCTCAAGATTTTAAATATCCTTTTTTAGCTTGGAAGCATAAAGCAACCTGAATGAAAACAGATTTAGGCTGTAACAAGACGACAGAATTTAACTAGCATATGCTAAAGTGCCTTACAGAAACAGAACAAAAGTTTTATGCATAAATGTTACTTAAAAAAATACGCAACAAATTGTTCACACTGTGTTCACTGGACCTTAATTATACCTTTACAGGTCATGAGAGCTTTGCTGGGATAAAGAACTAAAAGTTACAAAAACAATAATCTGTCATGGAGAAGGCTTTTTGATACTTATTGATGAATGCAATTTTTTAGTAAAACCATATACCTAGCTCTAATCTAAGACTTGCATAGCCGAGTTAGATATATATATTGCATTCTTTTATATTTTCAACGGACTTATAATCTTTTATTAAAATAGTATATTGTATTGAAATATGTAAGTTGACATTTAGTAATAATAAATCTACAAAACAATAGAACAAATCAGAAAGACCAGAACAGACTCAAATAAATACAGAGATTTAGTTTACAATTAAGGTGACATCTCAAGTCAGCGTAGAGAAGTTTTCTATTTCAAAGAATACTATAGAAAGAGTTGAAGATCTATGTATCTACCTATCTAGCTTATACATATGTGTCAGTATTTCATACCTTCTGATAAAATAAATTCCGAGTGGATATAAGTGCTAAGCATAAAAAATAAATGGTAAACATGCTAAATAAAATATTCATTAATGTTTTTATTGATTGGAAAGTTGTCTTTAACACAAAGTTCAGAAATCATAAAAGAAAGTTTGATAATTAAGCTATAAAGTTGGAAGATTAATATACATCAGACATATTATAAGTCAACTTAAAAGGCAAATATGTGAACCTAGGCGGGATATCTGCAACCTCTATACATGACAAATAGATGTATGTCTTAAATCTGTTAAAATTTCATATAAAACAACATAAAAGAATAACTGCAGAAAGGCAGAGGGCTTTCCTTCAAGTCTCTGCATGACTGTTCCTTATCAAAGGGGTCTTCTATGACAACCTCATGAAAACAAAAAAAGAAAGAAAAAAACCCAGCATCCTGACAATCTCTCTACTCAGGCTGTTCATTATCTGTATACACTCTGCAAGTTCTGGGAAGCCTGATACCAGGAACTCTATAATTCAGTTTGTTATTATATTCTAGCCCATGACTCATTGCCCGGCATATAGTGTTTATAAAAATTGTCAATGAATGAATGAATCTGAAATAAAATTTAAAGAGATGATAAATAACAGGATTACCTTGGAAAGAATGAATACATTATTCCCAGAGGTAAAGGCAAAAGGGTAAAGAGGTAGGGGTGTGTGTGTGTGTGTGTGTGTGTGTGTGTGTGTGTGTGTGTTTACATTTGTATTTGGGTAACAGGAAGTAGCCTGTGTTACAACCTTAGCACAAGAATTATCAAGCACTCCTCAGTGAACATACGATATTAGATAATAAGAATTTACAGAGAACTGGATGAGCTTGATTTTGTAAATTTCCACATGATTGCTCAGCTGTCTAAAATCGAGCACAGAGAAATAAAATATCTAAAAATGTCTTGGCTTAGAGTTTGACAAGAAATGATTGCAAGCAATGAATAAAGAAATAATTGCACAATTATAGAGTATGTATATTAGGACTGGTTTACCATTGGCCTCACCAAAATGGAAATAAAGTTAGAAATGAGGTGACAACATCAAGAGATAATGAGAGTTTGGAAAACACACAGGGACAATTAAGAGAAAATTTGGTGAAATAGTGATTAGAAAAATGTTAAAAAGATTCGAAATCTTCTTTAAGACTTGATACTATAAATTCTTTTTCATTCCTATCATCTGGAATTGGCTTCTCTTCTTGTGCCTTCTTATAATATTGATGCTTCTGGTGTTTCTGTGCATGTAACACTTCCTGGATGATCTCCTTCAATGTCATTCCTGACACTAACACCTATATGCTACTAATTTCCAAACATGTATCTTCCATTCTATCCTTTGCTCTGAAATCCAGACTCAAGGAGACAACCTCCATCCAAACTGTATCAGTTAGGGATCAGGTGCAGAAAAGGTAAACCATTCTATTAATAGCCATTTTCAGCAGAAAGGGATTCAATATAGTGACCAGATGCTTTTAAATTTTTCAAAAAACTGAAGAGGAAAGCTCAAGGTTAGGACACTAGAAGCCAGGACAGGAATTGTTAAGAACACACAGCTCAGCTGTGATCCACATGCCAGGATGTTGCCACCACAAACACCACCAACTGTTTATACAAGGAAGCAAGGGATTGGGTTGCTGATAAAAAACCTGATGTCCCCACAACTTTGTTTGGCAGGTGGAGGAGCCAATCAGTTAAAAGACTATCTTCCCACCCAACTCACTTCTGAGTTCCAAATGTTGTACCATTGCATCTAATTGGAAGCTCCCACTTTGTATCAAATGGTAGAAACGAAGGATTTTAGAAAACCTGTTTTAGTTTTGTCAGCCTCTGAAAGGTGCTGCAAAGAGGTAAGTGCAGGGCATGGGGGAAGGAGAAATAATGGCAGACTAGAAGCAGCCTGCCACTATGCCACTCCCAAGGAAAGAAGTGAAAAATGCAGACACCTGCCTATGTATGGATCACTTTTCTCTGAAGCAACGTTGTGAAATCATGGAGAGGCAACATGGGACACTCAGTGTGGGGGAAAAAGGTGACGGGGAAATACCTTTAATAAGATCAGAGAACACATGAGGAAGAATAGGAGGAAAGAGCACTGGGGTACTGCTCTCACTCCGCTGGCAGAGTGCAAATTGTGAGATAGCTCCCTCCACTGCCATAGACCTCTGCCTGGTCAGATGGGGGGACCTGGCAGGAGTCTGCACAGAGTCATTGCACCAGACAACAGGCACAGTGGGGATTTGGCAGCAACTAAAGACATACAGAGCTCTCAGGTGCATGGTGCCAGGTCTCCACCAGTCTGGGGAGGGAGTGGACTAACTGGTGGCTTTCCTGAGCATACTCTGTGACTGGAAGCCAAGTGCTTCTCCACTAGAGCACAATGGGATCTGAGTATGGAAATTGATGGGGGTGGGGTGGGGCAGGAGCAGGCTCAGACCTGAGAAGCTTTGGACAACTGCTGCAGTGGATCCTGATTGGGATGGGGAGAACTCCAAGGTTCTGGGCTGCTAGTACTCACCTCTGTCTGTTGACTTGGCATCCGTGGGGTTCCTGAGCCTGCGGAACAGCCTGCCACTTGCTTAGCCCCAACTTCATCCTCCAGACCCAAATTGCCTCCTGCCTCCTTGTCCTTGACCTCGCTCTGCGGATTGGATCAGTTTCACTGCCTGAACAGCCCTGATTCTGGCTCAGAGGCCCTGCTCTAAAGCCCTGCTTTGGGTCCTTCCCCAGTCCCAGCTCTAAGGCTCTCATGCCAGAGCCTGAGGTTCTGCCTCTGTGCCTCCAGAACTCTCATCGGGCCCAAGACACTATCCCTAAGATTCCATCACTGCATGTGGACTCCAAGGCCCCACCCCAGAGCCTCCACCACCACTGCAGGGCTGGAGGAACTGCTCCAAAGTCCAACACCACTTCAGGGACTGCCCTGGCCTCAAGTTGCCAATACATTGCAACCTGGTTCAAACAAATGCCCACAGCCCAGAAACCCATGAAAACCTCACCCAGTTGCTGCTGCATCCTCTGTGGGGAGATCCTGGGTAGAGCAATCCCCACAACACCAGCCTCAGTAATGAGGGTCTTGCCCAACTCCCAATTCAAATATCCTACAATTATCTGGTGAACAACCTAACACCCCAACACAAACAACATTCATTATAGCTTTTAGGAGAGGCAATCAGAGGTGAACAGAAAAAATCAGAACAGCTGCCTTACAGGCTTCTAGTGTACACACCTTTCCTCTGCTGCATCAACAGTCAAGAATTGGGGGGGTAAAAGTGCCATCAAGTGACCTCCCATTACTCTAATCAAACAGGAGAGTTTCCAGCAAGGAACTCCCCTATAAGAGTTGAGAATCTGTTGAGTCCTGAGTTGAAAAAAGGGTTTCAAATGGGAAGAAACTGGCAAAAGAACCCTGGCAGCATGAAAAATCAAAACAGATTGACACCCTCAAGAGATCACAATGGGGTGAGACCAGTAAACTCCAAATACAAGGAAATTGTCAAAACTGACAAAAATGAAATTCAGAATATGGATGGCAAATAAGATGAACAGAGTTGAAGAGAAAATTGAAAACCAACAAAAAGAAGCCAAAAAAGTTATTTCAGGAAATTAAAGAAAAAGTCACTAAAGAACTAGACAAAATAAGGAAGGATATAATAGAGCTTAAAGAAATGAAAGAGTCATTTGGGGATTTTTAAAACATGGCAGAAAGTTTCAGCAACAGATTAAAACAAGGAGAAGAAAGAATCTCAGAACTTGAAGACAGGGCTCTAGAGTTAACTCATCATTTAAAGAGGCAGAAAAGAGAACAACAAAGGCAGAAAAATCACTTAGAGAAATATAGGACTATGCAAAGCAAATTAACATACAAATTATAGGTATCTCCGAGAGAGAAGAAGAAAGAACTAAAAGCATGGAAAATCTATTTTAGTGAGTTATTGAGGAAAACTTACCTATTATCACCAGAGATCCAGGCATCAAGTTACAAGATACAAGATAGTCACCAAGCACCAGGAAGATTCATAGCAAATAAAACATCTCCAAGACACATAGTAAACAACCTAGCCAAAGTCAAAATGAAAGAGAAAATCCTAGTAAACAACAACTGACCAATAAGGGAAAACCCATCAGACTAAGAGCAGATGTCTCAGCAAAAACCTTATAAGCCAGAAGGCAGTGGGTCTACATCTTCAATCTTAAACAGAACAACTGCCACCCTAAAATTTTATATCCTGCAAAACTAAGTTTCACAATTGATTGAGATATTAAATCTTTTCCAGACAAATATTGAGGGAATTTGTCATGACTAGACCTGCCCTGTAGGAATTATTCAGAACTGCATTATGCACATACTAGCACAATAGCCACAAGTGTAAAATCACCCAAATAGCCAAAGCTCACAACTCCAATAAAGCAATAACTCAAAAAGAAAAACAAAGCAACAAGCTACTACCCATTATTATCAACAGAACAGCATCACACATATCAATTTTATCTCTTAATGTGAATGGCTTGAATGTGCCACTCAAAAGAC
>CAUYSK010127125.1:0-41089 GCA_963575035.1 Avahi laniger
AGAGGGGGGAGGAGGCAGGAGAGGACGGGTATATGTGTACACAGAGAGTGCAATGTGCACCACGCAATGGGATGGACATATTTGAAACCTGGACTGAGGGGGGGAGGGGGGGCAAGGGCAACACACGTAACCTAAACATCTGTACCCTCATATTATGCTGAAATAATAAAAAAAAAAGGTATATGAAAGTCTTACTTTATGGTCAAATTAATTAAGATTGATTTATTTATGAGGTTTTATTAAAATTACCTTTATTATTAGTAATAGACCTATATAAAGGTAAAATTTGATTTTCTCATTCTGAACAAAATATTCATCTAATTTTGTAACAGAGAAATGGCCTGAAAAAGGGTAATATGGTTTTCTGTCTCTTCAAAACCCCTTTGTCCTTTTTTGAGAACTAAAACCTACATCCCTGCCTCAGGCTGGTGGTCAGGAATATGCTCTGTTCTTTTTAATACAGGAGATGGCTCAGGGGAATTGCCTGGGTGGAAATCATGAGATTGTCTTAGCTGAAGATGGGATGAATCAGAATCTTTAAAAGCTCTGTACTTCTGCTAGAAGCAGGACTTTGGTACTTTGAGACAGGAATCTGTCAACCTCCTCATTTGCCAGCAAATTAATAAACTCCTGTTTCCTTCCTCTCATACCACTTGTCCTCATTCTTCTGATGCGCCCTCAAGGACAAGTGCTGAACTTGCGGTAAAAATATTAATAAATTATAAGAATTTTTGCTTTCCTTCTGAGTAAACAAGAAAAAAAGAAGAGACAGTAAAAGAAAAACAGGTTTAATCTGCTTCTTCATTAGGTTGTCTTTCAGTTTGTTTTTATTAGGTCTTATGATTGTTTGAGAAACTAAATATCTCCACCTAAGAGTAAAGATTTTTGCTTTTTGAAATCTCTAAATTATCACTTTAGCTAAATAAATGACTTATTTTAACCTGTGACCCTATTTTGAACAAGTGTTCTAATCCTTTGATATTTGACAACCTTTCCAAAATCAAAATTCTAAATTCAGTCTTAAACTAGTTTTTTAATCTTAGAACCACTTTTATAAAACTCCATATTAGACTTACTTGATTTGTTAAACCACACAGGAAACATTGGCAGATATGAAATATTATTTAACTTTCTTTGGGTTATATTTGTATAAATACATTAAAACTATGTGTTCCAACATTATATAAGGTTCCTAAAATTCTGGCAATCTTAGTATATGATGTCAGCAATAACTATGATTATGTTATATTGTTGTGTGCCACAAAAATAACCAAATTTCTCTGTCAATTGTCTCTTTAACCTTAACTATTCTAAGACTTTCTTGTCATCCGTAGACAATTATTGCTTTACTTTGATTCTTCTCAAAAATTGGTTTAACTAGCTACAGTCCAAAATTTACTTCTTCAAGAAAAGTCATGGAAAGGATTAACGAGTACTTTTGAATATAGCTTTCTTTTTTTTTTAAACAAAGTAAATTAATTTTATTGAAATGCCGTTATCACAATATTACAAAGAAACATTAAAACATAAAAATAAAGCAATATGCTTGCTTTTTATAAAATTAATATGGCATTGGTTCTAATAAACCTGATGTTTTTTTTTTTTCTGGGTGACAGAACTTTTTATTTTTTTTTATTATTTCAGCATATTATGGGGGTACAGTTGTTTAGGTTACCTATGTTGCCTTTTACTCCCTCTCCCCTGAGTCAGAGCTTCAAGCATGTCCATCCCCCAGATGGTGAGCATTGTACTCATTATGTATGTATATACCCATCCCCTCCACCCCCCTCCCACCTGCCCGATGCACAATAGATGTTGTTGTTATATGTGTACTTAGGTGTCCATCAGTGAAACCAATTTGCTGCTGAGTACATGTGGTGCTTATTTTTCCATTCTTGTGATACTTCACTTAGTAGAATGGGTTCCAGCTCTATCCAGGACAATACAAGAGATATTATATCACCATTGTTTCTTATACCTGAATTGTACTAGACAAAGAATTTATGAAGAAGACCCCAAAGGTAATCATAACAACAACATAAATAAATAAATGGGACCTGATCAAATTAAAAAGCTTCTACACAGCCAAAGAAACTGTCACAAGAGCAAACAGGCAACCCACAAAATGGGAGAAAATTTTCGCATGCTACAAATCCGACAGAGGGATGATAACCAGAATCTATTTAGAACTTGGAAAAATCAGCAAGAAAAAATCAAACAACCCTATCAAAAAGTGGGCAAAGGACATGAACAGAAACTTTTCAAAAGAAGACAGAATAATGGCCAAAAAACATATAAAAAATGCTCAACATCTCTAATCATGAGGGAAATGCAAATCAAAACCACAATGAGATATCACTTATCTCAAGTGAGTGTGGCCTTTATCAAAAAGTCCCAAAACAATAAATGTTGGCATGGATGCAGAGAGACAGGAACACATACACTGCTGGTGGGACTGCAAACTAGTGCAACTTCTGTGGAAAGCAATATGGAGATACCTTGAAGAGATACAAGTAGAACTACCATTTGATCCAGCAATTCCATTACTGGGCATCTACCCAAAAGAACAGAAGACATTCTGTAAAAAAGACACCTGCACTCAAATGTTCATAGCAGCACAATTCACGATTGCAAAGATGTGGAAACAACCCAAGTTTCCATCAGTACATGAATGGATGAGTATAGCTTTCTGATAACTTTGGAGATTATACCACTCAGATTAGAAAAACTTCCAAAATTTTAATTAGAAAGTTAATGCATTCATAAAGATTATTAACCCAATATCAAATAGAAAGAATTTAATTACATGAGACTAAAATACTGCTAGGACTTTATTTTTCAGTTTTTTATTTCAAAATATTAGGGGACAAATGTTTTAAGTTACATGGATCATTTTTGTAATGCTTGAGTTTTATGACTTTGTATTAACATTACTGATTCTTTTTGCTTTGTTTTCCAGTCAAGACAAATATCAAGTAAATAGTAAAATTTACCAGTTATCTCTAGGATTTAAAACTTTTGAATCCTGTTGGGTCCAATATGTTATTCACTGCCAGTGCCCTGATACTGAAACTGCTAACATCTTCCGTCTAGGATCAGGGACTATTGTAGAAGAGGTGGGGGTGTGAAATTGTAAAGCCCCATTTTCAGGGATGGAATTAGTTCAGACCCTCCAGATCAAAGATGGCCACACAGATGCCTAAACAACTACTAAATGAGAGACTTTGCCTGTCTTGGCCATGTGGTCCAAACATCCATCTCGACCATAAAGAATATACTGCTTCCCACAGACTTAGAGCTTCCTGAGTATAATTGTTCTCAATTATGGGGTTTATGCAAATAGAGATATAACAAAAAAATTTCTTGGCCACCTTAGGACAAATTACTAAAGAAACTTAAAAAAATACTGTGACACAACAAAAGTTTCTAAATTCCTTAGCTTAAATGTTTAACAGTGCTTATGTTTTATATAACAAATTTCTACAAGTCTGCAACTAAAGCCAATAATACAGTAGCTCAACACTTACAGATAAATTAATTTTGTAACCTTGCCTTTGACATTTTAATTTTTACTCTTATGTTGCCTAGAAGGGTTTAAAGGGTTGATGAGTGCCTGTCTACCTCCAGTCCCATCTGGTCTATAGAATTTAATTGGTTATTTTAGGCCTTTTTGCTCTTATGTCCCCTTGGTCACAAGGGTCACACTGAGGGCCTAGATGGACTTGGGACAGGTAGCCACACCATCCCGGCAACAATGGAACAAAATAAGTATTCAGCCATCAATTTTGCCTCTTATAGATCTTGGCCAAAAGGGGGTAACTGTGAACTAAAATAAAATCTTAAGCCCTCCGTCTGACTGAGTAGACATCCTCTTGGCCAAGGGAACCTCAGAAATACCCTAAAGCTGAGTTGCTAGCCATGAGAAGGAAGATCAGACATGCCTCATCATGCCCCCCTACCTTCCTGGAGATATCCTTTATAACTTATTAACAGGCCTAAGGCTATGCAAGACAAAGATTAAATCGCACCTGCAGGTTATCAATTTACTTAACAGATCTCTTGAGTCTATGTCCAGTATATGTCTGGTGGCTTGTCTCTGATTAACAGACTTCCTTATCTTAACTTAAAACATTCAAAGCCTTTAGACAAAACTTCATTTCTTTAACCATTTAAAAATCAAAGAATCTTTAAAACTACCTATAACTAGTAATTTCCTGCTTCAAGATGCACTGCCTTTTGTGCCGAAGTCATGTACACCTTCCATGTATTGATTTATGACTTTACATATATAATTCCTGTCTCCCTGAAATGTATAAAAGCAAAATGTAACCTAATAACAGCAAGACCACTTGTTCAAGGCTTCTTGGGTGTAGTCACAGATAGTCAGCTTAGAATCAATTTCTTTAGTTTATTTTAGAGAATTTGGGTTCTTTTCCATTGGCACATAAAAGAGAGGCTTGGGGAAATTTTGCCTTACACCAAAACAAACTGCTGAGTAAATATGTGGACTTAGACCAAGCCTAAGCAAAAAAGTTGATGATGACAATTCAGCAAGCCTGAGTTCAAATTTACACTACCTTGAAGTTAGAGAAATGCCTTTGAAGGAAACCAAAATATTCCTCTAAAAAATGGAGAAGATTGTTGAGCTGAAGAAGGTTAAAATGCAAGGGGGTACTCTGTTCTTTCTGCTTTCGTGTTGGCAGAGCGTCAATTTACAAAGATCGTCCTGCCCCGCTCTCTGCTTTTCCAGCTAAAGACAGGCTCCTTTACAATGCTTGCTTTTAACAGCTCAGAGACAGTAGCATCAAAGGATCTAGAAGCAGAATTTATCATTCCCATAAATTTACCTTCTCACATTTTCCTGTCATTTGGAAGCCTGAAGATGGTCTTCCTTTGTCTGTGTCACCATATAAGTTAAAACTATTTTCTTTTAAGATAGCTATTCTTTAACTTTCCCAGAAAACCTTTTAAATGTTTAAACTACCTGCTTGATTTTTCTGCAGGATTTATAAAAGATACTCCAGCCTTTCCTAGGCTTTTCTCATTCCCTTGGAGATGTAAACATTACCATGTTAACAGCCCCACCACAAAATTAGACCCACCACAAAATTCCTTTCCTCAGTGGATACCTTTAGCTCAGTAGAAAAATATTTTATGTATATATATATATATATATATATATCCATTCCTGTTCTCTCTATAAAAGCTTCTCAATGTACGGAATCCCTCTCTTCTTAAACTTCCCTTAACTGTATGTGCTCCCCTCTGTCTGTTTCTCTTCTTGACAACATGATGTTTCAAGTTCAAATGACATAAGTAAATCTTTTGGTCAATGTAAATAGTTTAATATTGTTGGTTTAACAATAACTATGTCTTGTGAGTTATCAGCAAAATATGCATGTGTTTAACTTTAAGGTTCTGGTTTTTATGATATTTGCCTAACATAAAGGCATATAAAAATGATTAATAGAAAATTTAACTTGAGATGATAGCTAAATTTATCTAATATCTCATGAAATTTTCCAAAGATAATTGTTAATAATGAATAAATGAAATAGATGCTAATAGGACAAGAGCTTAAACTTTTTTATAGTATAAAAGATTTAATTTTATTTATTGATTGATTCTTTTTTTAAATTTAAAAATATTAAGGGGTCACAAATGTTTTAGATTACATGGATTACTTTTGTAATGCTTAAGTCCCAGCTAAAGATATGCCCATCACCCAAACAGTGTTCATAGTACCCATTAGTAGGTTTTTGCCCTCCCCTTCTCCCCCTCCTCCCCCAGTTGATTTCTACTGAGATTTACTTCCCTCTGTGCAAATGTGTGCTCATCGGTTAGTTCCAATTTAATAGTGAGTATATGTGGTGTTTGTTTTTCCTTTCCTAGGATATTTCACTTAGGATAATGGTCTCCAGTTCCATCCAAATTATTGCAAATGGTATTAATTCACCTTTTTTACGGTGGAGTAGTACTCCATGGTATACATATACCACATTTTATTAATCCACTCATGAATTGATAGGCACTTGGGTTGATTCCACATCTTTGCAATTGTGAATTGTGCTGTAATAAACATTTGGGTGCAGGTGTCTTTTTGATAAAATAACTTCTTTTTCTTTGGGTAAATACTCAGAAGTGGGATTGGTGGATCAAATGGTAGGTCTACTTTTAGTTCTTTGAGGATTCTCCATACTGTTTTCTATAGAGGTTGGACTAATTCGCAGTCCCACCAACAGTGCATAAGCTTTCTTTTCTGCATCCATGCCAGCATCTATTGTTTTTGGATTTTTCGATAAATGCCATTCTAACTGGGGTAAGGTGATATCTTATTGTGGTTTTGATTTGTAGTTCCCTGATGATTAGTGACATTGAGCATTTTTTCATATATTTATTGGCCATGTGTCTGTCTTCTTTTGAGAAGCTTCTGTTCATATCTTTTGCCCACTTTTTAATAAGGTTGTTTGGAGTGTTTTTGCTGATAAGCTTGAGTTCTTTGTAAATTCTGGTTATTAGCCCTTTATTGGATTTGTAACTTGCGAATATTTTCTCCTATTCTGTAGGTTGTCTATTTGCTCTGTTGATTATTTCCTTAGCTGTGTAGAAGCTTTTTAATTTAATGAAGTCTCATTTATTTATTTTTGTTGTTTCTGTGATTGTCATTGGGGTCGTCTTCATAAATTCTTTGACTAGGTTGACATCTAGAAGAGTTTTTCCAACATTTTTTTCTAGAATTCTTATGGTTACATGTGTTACATTTAAGTCCTCTATCCATTTTCAACTAATTTTTGTGAGTGGTGAGAGGTAGGGGTCCTGTTTCATTCTTCTGCATATGGTTATCCAATTTTCCCAGCACTATTTATTGGCTAGGGCTTCTTTTGCCCAGAGTATGTTGTTGTCTGCTTTTTCAAAGATCAGTTGATTGTAAGTAGATGGTTTTATATCTGGGTTCTCCGTTCTGGTCCATTGGTCTATGTCTCTATTTTTGTACCAATACCATGCTGTTTTGGTTACTATAGACTTGTAGGTAGTTTGGGGTCTGGTAATGTGATGCCTCCAGCTTTGTTCTTTTTGCTTAAGATTGCTTTGGCTATTTGGACTCTTTCCTAGTTCCAAAGCATAAAATTATTTTTTCTATATCTATTATGTATGACTTTGGTAATTTGATGGGGATTGCTTTGAATCTGTATATCACTTTGGGTAGTATGAACAGTTTAGCAACATTTATTCTACCTATCCATGAGTATGCTATGTTTTTCCATTTGTTTGTATCCTCTGCATCAGAGTTTCAAGAAATTTCTGAATATCTTAAATAAGTTTCTCTTCATTCACAATATTTGCATGTAAATTTATTAAATGAAATAGCATGAATTTTAGAATCAAAGAAACAACATAGGTTCACTTATTATTCTTCCCTTAGTGGTAGTTGTGACTACTGGCAAATTGTTTATCTTATTTGAACCTCCATTTCCTCATCTATAAAGTGGGGATAGTAACACTTATTAGGATTATTTGAAAATTTAAAGAAAAGGATTTTCAAATGCTTTGCGAATAGCATAGATACCGTCTGCTAAACTGAGAATTTAAGCCCCCTTCAAAGTCCTTAATAATATATTCTGTACCAAATTTTAACATATTTGTTCTAGGCAATGTAATGCACCACATTTTTAGTAACTAACATAATGTCTAGAATTTAGTAAGGATAAATGTTTATTTAATTTAGGAAAAGATATAAATGGATATAAATGTTTGTTTAACAACTACAAGTATACCAGATACTCTGAATAAATTATTTTCTGGAGTTTAACACATTGACTGCCATGTGAATTGTATTTTAACCCAGGCTAGTTTTGAGCCCGGGGCCATGTGAAGCAAAACCTTGCAGTTGGTTTTTGAAAATCTTGTTGATGTTCTTATTTTTACAATTAATATTGACAATTTTAATTCTAAATACATGGATTGTGTTGCATATAACTCACACACAGAAAACAATAAAATATAACAAATTAGAAAAGATTGTTTTGTTTTAATAAAACACCGTGGCCTCATGAAAATATTTTTTTTCTAGTGTGGCAGTCAATATGTTAATCATGACAATAGTTCTGTAAGTCCTATTGAAGTGGAGCCTGAATATAATATATACATAAAGTCTATTTAACTCCAAATCTTATACTTCTTCCAATATGCCAGGCTGCCTAGGGACTACTTAATAAATTTGGGACTTTTCTTACACACAAATCATACATTTCTGGCCAGGATATTTTGTTATGAAGTGATTAAAAATGCAAAACTCTAATAGCATATTGCTAATATGCCTGTGGAATTTTTCAGTATTCTTAATAAACATTCAATATATTCCTAAATGGGAGAATGCCCTGGCAGGTAAGCTTTTCAAAAATATGATGGTAAAATATAAACATCTAGCATCCTGAGAATCTACCCTCAACTAAATGAATACTATCTTAACATAAAATTAGAATATGACTATCAGAGAAAAGGAAAAAGATAAATCACATGATATGTTTGCAACACTTTGTCAGGTAAAAATATGTTTTAAAATTTTCAGTTGGAATACAAAAGAGTAGGGTTCTATAGAATACCTGCACTAGAGGTAGTTTGTATTAGAAAAACACAAGTAGTGAGGGTTCTGAAATGTCCTTCAGTATAGCAGGAGGAATGGAAAATATCTCAAATGAAGAAACATTTTCTAAGTTCGGCCAGTGTGTAAGATGCCACAAACTGGGTTTCTTCCTTTAAATGAACTGGATAAGAAATTATTAATAAACTTAACAGCTTATGGTTAATATCTTCTCTCTGATAAAATTAAGCAAAATAAAAACCACTGTGTTTCAGAAGTGGGTTAAAGTAGAAGCTTTCAGGTTTCAGACACCAGAACAAGTATTAGAAGTAGTAAACAGACCTGAGAATAGTCAAGCATACCACAAATGGAAAAGTTGAGTGTAAACATAGAATTGAGGTAACTAGAAATTTAAAAAAATCACATCATAATAAAAGAGTAAACATGTACGTATATTTTAAAAATTTCTTCAAATGTTAAGTTTATAGGAAAAAAATGTTTAGAAAATATCAGGGAATGTCATTTCATTTAATTGTATTACTATCATTAGTGTCATCAGAGTTTGTATTGATTCTCAAGGAAAAGGTCTTATTTACATGTAGAGTTACATTTTAATTTCAAACCTCAGTTCTCATTCTCTGGAAAAAGAGCTTAATCATCTGCCTAGCAATTTTTAATGTAAGTAAGCCTCCACAGTTCACCTGGTGGCAGATACCAGGTGACTGTAAAGGAACAGCTAAAGAGCCACTAAAATGGATCCTCTGAACATATTTCAGTATTTGCATAAGTACAAATATATCACTAAAGAATGGATAAGGACACTTATATGAGTTTCGGAGCAAAAACAATCTTTATTGATTTAAGAGTCTTAAAAATTGTTTCTCAACTAATTTAATTAAGTAGTGGTCATTATTCTTGTGTATATGTGTGTGTGTGTGTGTGTGTGTGTATGAAGCTTTCCATTAGACCTGATGTATCTGATTGACACAACTCATTTAGCATTCCAAATATAAGATTACTTTTTTTTAATCTGGAATGCATTTATAGTGAACAATTATAGTGTTTTAAAAGTTATTTATTTTACGGTTATCTATTTTTCTCTGTACGATTCAGAATATGCTTAATTTATCAGCATATGTGCAATCGTGGAAGGACAAAAAGAGTGCTCTGAAAGCATCAACTAATGTAAACTACACTCTAATCCAAGTAGTACTGCATTTTATTTTATGGTTTTTGATGAGTATATGCTAAGAATATATCAAAGCTATGATTTAGAAAGGCTTTCTTACAACATTCTCAAGGAATGGTATTTAGTTATTCCAAGATACATGCATCAGATGGTAAATTAAAATGTATCAAGTTGGTACCAAACCAGTGTTGTATGCAATAAATTTGTTTACAGTTAAAATGAACTGCAGACAATCTTTTGAAAAAGCTTGGTTTCAGATCTCTAGGTAATAAGCCTCTAAGCTTCATGATGCTTCCTATGTGTGTTTTACCTTTAAGCTTTACTCACTGAAGTGAGGTTAATTTAAAAAGATTCTCTAGACAAAGTGAGTGTAGATCTGGGTTCTGAAGACAGAGATCAATGATGTTTTGTTTAGATGTGCTATTCCGTGACTTCCTAACTGATCAGAGGTTAATAATAAGCATGTCTTTGCTTCTTGTAAAGCATTTACATTTTATCTATTAAGAGTTAATTTTTTAAAATTCAAAAATTTCACATCTTCCTATAAATGAAAGGAATGTGTTTAATTATTAATAAGTTCTTACAATAGAGAACTTTTCAGATGTGATGGCTTTTCTTCCCACAAAAGTCCCTGGAAGTCATCATATTATAGTTTCTCTTTTAGATATGAAATACAATGAGAAAAATAATATATTTATAGATAATTGTTAATCTCTATGTATTATGGTTTAATTCTTTTTTTCTGATTATGATAGATCATTGCATTTTAAAATCCACATAAAGATATACCATGTTGCTTTCCAAGTCAGTACTTGTAATATCTCTGCACTAATTTTGCAATATTTCAAAAATATTCATTGCTATTTCTAAAAGTATAATCAGCAGATTTGAGGTAATAGATGTCAGAATTTATCAAGGCTATTATAATCTAATTATAATATTTACCAAAACGTCATCTTAAAGGCAAAGTATTCAGAAATGATTATGGCTTTCTACATTACTCATTGGAACCATTAGAAGTTTTTTCAAGACCCAAGAACTAAAATATTTTTCCAGTCCTTTCTCTTGCCCCACTTAACATTGAATCAGATAGTGAGACACCTACTTCCAGCTGCATGGAAAATTAGCATGTAGAATATTTTGTTGACATATTACTTTAACATCCCCTAAAAATCTTTCACTGAGACTTGTTCAACAATCTAGAAAAGCAGTATGATTAAAAACTAATGCACACCAGAATCACATTATAAATTTAGAAAGCTTCCACATTTCACCTTTTCCAAAACACATACACTAAGGCAGTTGAGTATTCAAGATCATTAATATAAGCGGAATTTACTGATCTCAGGATTCTTCTGAAGAAATTGTCTGTACTTCTTAGGTCTGGAGACAACAGGCCAGACTTGTTAGGGAAGCAATAGCAAATCCTTACCTGTGGCCCAAAAGGCACTTCTGAGAGTTATGTTCTGTTTCATTTTATCATACATAGGTTACTGAATGCCAGTCTTGATTGATTGACCATCTAGACTGCCATGCAGAAAATAATTTTTAGTGAGTCAGGGCTCATTAGGAAAGGCTGTCATGACCAATTAGTATCTGATATGAGTGTAGGAGCAGGTAGCAAACCTACCTATACAAGCAATTTTCCATCCTTATAACAGTAAACACATTCCTACTTGTAATGTTCCCTGGTTGGGGGAGGGAAACCATTAGGGTAAACAAAGGAACAATCAACATGGAAGGGCAAACAGAAGTAAGAATGCAGATAACTTAAAAACAGAAAACTCTATTCCTATAACCCCTTCAAAACGTAAAATGCTTCTCCCGAGCTACTTTATCTGAATAGTTTACTATTCTTTTTTATCTTTTTAAAACTTAAACTAATTAGGAAAAACAAAACTATGTTTTGTCATTCAGGGAAAAAACACTTAGTAGGTGACTGCCTTTTATATATTTTTTCAACCAGTTATTTTTCAGGTGGGCTAAATATGTATATTAAAATATTTACAACATATATTTATTTAAATGTATATATTTAAAAACCAGCCAATGAATATGAATAACTTTTTTGAGACTTAGTCTTACTCTGTCACTCCAGCTAGAGTGCAACAACATCATCATAGATCACTACAACCTCCAACACCTAGGCTCAAGCAATCCTCCTGCCTCAGCCTCCCAAGTAGCTGGGACTATAGGCGCCCGCCACTACACCTTGCTAATTTTTCTATTTTTAGTGGAGATGGGGTCTCACTTTTGCTCAGGCTGCTCTTGAACGCCTAAGCTCAAGCAATCCTTCCACCTCAGCCTCCTGTAGTGCTAGGATTACAGGCACGAGCCACTGTGCCCGACCAATGAATACCCTTTTATAACATGTAGTTTTACTTATGTGCAGTATTGCCTGTATAATGAAAACCATTCTTGTGCTGCTTTAAAATTAGAAATGTCCATCATCTCTCTGTAATCTCTAAGCCAACCAAGTTGTTCCTATAGGAAGAAGAGCTGGCCTAGGGGTGCAAAATTTTTCTGCCTAAGGTGAGAATTCACAGTAGAGATTATCCAGATTGGCCATAGTTTAGTGAACATATGTCTTCTCGCAAAGTTGCTTTCTTCTTCTCTGAGAGAACCAACTGAGGACAAAAATAGATGGCACAAGAAGGGATATATAACATATTTTATTATTACTGGTCAGACAGTAGCAGCTGTCATATGAAGCGAGATTTGCTAACAGAATACAAAGTCTTTTTCTGTATTTACAGATTATATGTGAGTTCCCCACAAATACACACCTTTCTTTATTTTGGATATATTTCTATAAAGTCCAAATAATCACTTGTTCTATTCTGCATTTTACTGGTGGTCCTAGCCAGCAGAATAAGGCAAGAAAAATAAACAGCAAGGACTGATTAAAGAAATAAATAAAACTGTCATTATTTGAAGTTGCTATAACTATACACATAGAAAGTACAAAATAATTCAGAGATAAAAAGAGTTAATAAGAGGTTTTAGAAAGATTGCTTAATTTACAATCAATATTTAAAAAACAATTGCTTTGAAGAAACTTTCCTTTCACCATTGTATATTCTTGGCACCCTTGTCAAAGATCAGTTGACCATATATATGTGGATTTATTTTTGGCCTCTGTATTCTGTTTCATTGATCTATATATCTATTTTTATGTCAGTACCACACTGTTATAATTTCTGTAGCTTTGTAGCACATTTTGAAATCAGCTTTGTTCTTCTTTCTCAAGATTTGGCTCTTTGGGGTCTTTTGTGGATCCACATAAGCTTTTTTATGCCATTTTCTCCAGTGTATATTGTTGTCTGCTGTGTCAAACATCAGTTGGCTGTATGTGGATGGTTTTATATCTGGGTTCTCTGTTCTGTTCCATTGGTCTATGTCTCCATTTTTGTGCCAATGCCATGTTGTTTTGGTTACTGTGGCCTTGTAGTATTGTTTGAAGTCTGGTGACGTTATGCCTTCAGATTTGTTCTTTTTGCTTAAGATTGCTTTGGCTATTTAGGCTCTTTTCTGGTTCCAAATGAAGCATAGCATTATTTTTTTCTAGATCCATTCAATATGATGCTTGTATTCTGAAGGAATTTCATGGAATCTGTAAATAATTTTGGGTAGTATGGACATTTTAACAATATTGCTTCTACTGATCCTTGAGCATGACATGTTTTACCATTTATTTGTGTCATACACAATTTCTTTCCTCAGTGTTTTGTAGCTCTCTTTGTAGAGATCTTTTACCTACTTGGTTAAGTATATTCCTAGGAATTTTATTTTCTTTGTTGGTATTGTATCACATTAATTGGTTTGAACATGTTGAAATATCTTTGCATTGCAAGAGTAAATTCCACTTGGTCATTGCATATGATCATTTTAATGTGCTGCTGAATTTGATTTGCTAGTATTTTGTTGAGTACTTTTGTATCTATGTTGGAAAAACTCTTCAAGATATCAGCCTAGGGAAAGAATTTATGAAGACCCCAATGGCTATCACAGCAACAACAAAAATAAATAAATGAGACTCAATTAAATTAAAAAGCAAATAGACAACCTATAGAATGGGAGAAAATATTCACAAGCTATACATCTAATAAAGGGCTAATAACTAGAGTCTACAAATAACTCAGACAAATCAGCAAGAAAAAAAAACCAAACAGCTTCTTTAAAAAGTGGACAAAAGACATGAACAGAAGCTTTACAAAGGAAGATAGACAAATGGCCAATAAACATCTGAAAAACTGCTCAACATCACTAATCATCAGGCAAATGCAAATTAACACCACAATGAGATATCACCTTACCCCACTTAGAGTGGCTTTTTATTAAAAAGTTCAAAAACAATAGATGCTGGCATTGATACAGAGAGAATGGAACACTTATACACTGTTGATGGGACTGCTAATTATTACAGCCTATGTGAAAAACAGTATGGAGAGTCCTCAGGAACTAAAAATATACCTACCATTTGATCCAGCAATCCCACTACTGGTTTTTACCCAAAGGAAAAGAAGTCATTTTATCAACAAGGCCCCTACACTCAAATGTCTATTGCAGCAAAATTCACAGTTGCAAAGATGTGTAACCAATCTAAAGGCCCATCAATTCATGAGTGAATTAACAAATGTGATATATATACCATGGAGTACTACTCAGTTATGAAGAAGGATTAATTGAGACCTTTTGCAACGATTTTGATGAAACTGGAGACCATTATCCAAAGTGAAGTATCTAAAGAATGGAAAAACAAACACTACATGTACTCTCTATTAAATTAGAACAAACCAATGAGCACATATGTGCACAGTGGGAAATAAAATTCAGTGAAAATCAAGCAGGGGAAGGGGTGAGGAAGACATGGGCAAAAATCTATGTAACGGTTACAATGAACACCATCTGGGTGATGGGCATACTAATAATCCTGACTTAAGCATAACAAGTGTGATCCATGTAACCAATACATTTGTGCCCCCATAATCTTTTGAAATAAAAAAAAATTATGAACCAAAAGAATTCTAAAATCAGAAATTAAATGTTAATTGAGACATAGTGTCCTCTACTACCAAGCCTTCAGTATGCTTTCAAATGTGATCTTTCTACTCTCCTGATAACAATCAAAAAAGCAAATCTGGCTTCCTGTATAGATAATAACACAAGCCAGTTTTCCTGCAAGTTGTGTGACTGTAAATACAGGTGAGGAACAGGAAGCAGTCTTCCAACAGTAGCTCTTAATGAGGGCCATATCACCCCTTTGTGAGCACTTGAGAAATGTGTTAAGAATGTATTTTGGTTGTTAATATCATGGGGATTCCACACCACATTTAGTGGTTGGAAGCTAGGAAAACTAGATGCCCTACAATCTATGGGACATATTTACACAGCAAAGAATTTCTTTATATCCTGTATGATTTCTGACTGTATTTATTTAGTCATGGAGGCAAAAAATCTGTTTGAAATTATCTAAACCTAGAACCCACTGACTTTTGGGTATGGCTTTAATACACACTGAATTTTCTAGGAGTTTAATTATCATGTTAGTTGAGGGAATATTGTAATCATTTTTTGTTTGACTTATTTACAAAGACTTGCCATTTAAAAAAAATGATATTAATACTTAAGTCTTTAATAAAATACTCCTTCATCAGTGTGTATTTGTACCTGTCATATTCATGGTAATTCCAAGTATTCAATGGTTTCATTATATCTAGTGTAGTCATGCACAAGCATTTACCTACTGAATTATAGATATTTTTATATATTACTTTCCTTTTATTTCTCATTTAGGGCATGGATGGCACATTATATTTTTTAATTTATGTGTAGATATAGGTTTATTAGGTATTAATTTTATTTCAGGATAGTAAGGTAAAAACATTTGTTATTAAAAGGAAACATAGGTTCTGATAGAGTTGAGAAGATATTTTTCTTTTTTCAATAGCACTTATTACTTTCTGTCAAAGCTATATAATTTTCTATTTCATCTTTTTTATTATTCATCAGCTGGAATATAAACTCCATGAGGGCAGAAATCTTTGTCCATTTTTTCACTGATATATCCCAAAGCTTAGAATAGTATCCATTGGTTATATAATAAACCATTTAAATGCATCTATTCATTTTTTTCAACAAATATTTAGTGTTTATTAGGTTAATAAAATCTGAGTTGGGAAAGTTATAAAAATTAATGCCACCATGTTATAGAAAGAAGATCTAGTAGAAAGAATATGAATTTAAAGACATAATTCTGGCTTATTATCAACTACATAATATTGGGCAATCCCTCACCTCTTGGAGACTCAATTTATATCTCTGTTATATGAAGGAAACTATTTTCTGCATTGTAGTGCTACAAAGATTGAATGAATATTTTTTATAATGTATCTAGCACAGTGTATGATATAGAATGGGCTCACAGTTAAAATTCTTGAAGTTGTAAATATTTGGCAAGCAGCAGTGCAAGCCACCTTGAATGAAAAGGAATAAATTTAAGTGGGGAGAAAAAACTGATGATCTGAGCTGGTTGGTTCTGGCATATCACAGCTTAGACTGCCTAGCTGAATTGTTGAATTTTTGTTAGAATTTAACTTAAAAATAACAAAAATAAATTTAAAAAATATAAACTGTAACAGAGTTTTATATTTCAACACACACAGAATGACAGGTAATGAAAGCTAGAAAAAATTTCAAATAGGGGCACCCCAAATGTGTCACCTTCTCTGTCCATACCAAATGAGAAGCGGTTAATGCAGTTTCAGGCTCCAGGATGTTAAAATTAGCATAAAGATTTATAAAAATTATATCCTCCAGTTTTGAATCCCCATCTTTCCCATTTCTATAATATCAACCACAACCTGTGCACTTGACAAGAATGTTATGATGTTGGCCCACACTAATTTCTCCTCTTTACCTCCCACAGCCTTCATTATTTATACCAAACTCTTTAGCACTTGATTACATCCTGTCTTATACTGTTCTAATGATTCATGTTTGTGAGGTTTTTTTCCTCTGTGATCAGCTAAAACTCTCTTTAAGGACTCTATGGAATTTATGTTATTTTCAAAGAAAATATCGATGCCATTTGTATTATCAAGAGGGCTTTAGACAGAAGTGTGGATATAAATGCCAATATACATGGAAGTCCTGGGAACTAATACATTTGGGAAATGGGATTGGCTACAGTTCTGTAGAAATTGTTCTGGGAAATCACCTGAGGTTATGGAATAGTTCTTAGGAAATCCCAAAGAATAGCGAATGAAGGAAAAAGGCTATCAGGTTTGTTCTTATCCCCTGTTGCTTTATTTTATTGATGGGGGTTTCAATTAGATCAGGGATACAGTATGTTAACTCCCATATAAATAATTTATGGGTCTAATTCTTGGAAACAATGTGAGGATGGGATCACAGGGATGTCACCTTCCCCCTTCTTACTTTTTCTTACTAATTTAGTTCATTCATTGGGTTTCTGATCTCTGCTCTTGGGATTGACTCATGAATGTCTAATAGGAATCTCTGTCTGTACAAAACTGAACTCCTATTATTTTCCCTCAACCCCAAACCAGGTACTTCGGCAGTCTTTCCAATCTCTAGGTAAAAAACATTTGAGATTTTGATGTAATAGTCCAGAAATTTATCTGCGCACGGTGGCTCACACCTATAATCCTAGCACTCTGGGAGGCCACGGTGGGAGGATTGCTTGAGCTCAGGAGTTCAAGGCCAGTCTGAGCAAGAGCAAGATCCCATCTCTACAAAAAAATAGAAAAATTAGCCAGATGTGGTGGCACATGCTTGTAGTCCCAGCTACTCCAGAGGCTAAGGTGGGAGGATCGCTTGAGCCCAGGAGTTTGAGGTTGTAGTGAGCTATGATTATGTCGCTGCACTTAAGCTGGGATGACAGAGCGAGACTCTGTCTCAAAAAAAAAAAAAAAAGTCCATAAATTCAGAATTTATATATTAATGATGATTCCCATTAAATTTTTTCTTTCAAATCACAATTCTTTTTTTTTATTTCTGCATATTATGGGAGTATAAATGTTTAGATTATGTTGCCCTTGTCCCCCCTCCCTCCAGTCAGAGATTCAAGCATGTCCATCCCCCGGACGGTGCATATCACATTCATTATGTAGGTATATACCCATCCCCTCCTCCCCCCTCCCATCTGCCCAACGCCCCATAAATGTTATTCCTATATGTGCACTTAGGTGTTGATCAGTGAAACCAATTTGCTGGTGAGTACTTGTGGTGCTTATTTTTCCATTCTTGGGGTATTTCACTTAGTAGAATGGGCTCCAGCTCTATCCAGGAAAATACAGGAGGTGTGTTTCACTCACACAACACAGCCAAACTGCCAACAAATCCTGTGAGTTCTATCTTCAAAAGAGATCTAGAATTTAATTACTTCTTACCACTCTCATAGCCATGAGCTTGATTCAAGCAACCATCATCATTTGCTTGGGTTATAAAAATAACCTCCTAACTGGAATTCCTGCTTCTGATCTTAAACCCCTTGCCATCTGTTCTCAATGTAACAACCAAAGTGATCTTGTTAAAATATATATAAGATCATGTTACTTCTCTCTAAAAACTATTCAATGTATCTCCGTCTTGCTCATGACACTCAGAGTAAAAGCTAAAGTCCTTACTAAGGTTTATAAAGACCCAATCTAGTTCCATTATCTCTCTGATTTTGTTTTTTCCTATTCTCCTTGCTCTCTATTGTTAAGCAAATGCTTGTGAGCATGTGGAGCAACAGGAACTCTCATTCATTGCTAATGGGAATGTGAAATGGCACAAAAACTTTGGAAGACATTTGGGCAGTTTCTTACAAACCTGAACATACTCGTACACATAATCCAGCAATTGTGCTCTTTAGCATTTATCCAAAGGAGTTGAAAACTTGTGTCCATACAAAACCTACATGTGGATATTTACAGCAGCTTTATTCATAAATACCAAAACTTGGAAGCAACCAAGATGTCCTTCAGTTGGTGAATGGACAAACTGTAGTACATCCGGACAATAGAACATTATTTGGTACTAAAAAGAAACAAGCTGTCAAGCCATGAAAATTTATGGAGAAAACTTAAATACATATCACTAAGTGAAGAAAGTCAATCTTAAAAAGGTGACATACTCTATAATTTCAACTATATGACATGTTTGAAAAGGCAAAATTTGAAAACAATAAAAAGATCAGTGGTTGCCAGGACTTACAGGGAAGGGGAGGATGAATAGGTGGAGCACGGAGGATTTTTAGGCCAGTGAAACTATTCTGTATGATACTATAATGGTGGTTACATGTCATTGTACACTTATCTAAATCCTTAGAATGTACAATACCAAGAGTGAACCCTAAGGTAAACTGTGGATTTTAGGTGATCATGAAGTGTCAATGTAGATTCCTGAACTGTAACAAATGTACCACTTTGGAGGGGGATATAGACAATGGGGGAGGTTTTGCCTGTGTAGAAGAAGGGAGTATATGGCAAAGCTCCATACCTTTCTCTTAATTTTGCTGTGAACCTAAAACTTCTCCAATAAAAAAGTCATTTAACAAATATTAGAAAGCTATACACCAAAATGCACACATTAATTATTTCTAGATTGTGGCATTACAGAGAATTATATTTTACTTTTGTGTGGTTCTTTTATATTTTCCAATTTTTCCATTGCAGTTATAAATTACCTTTGTAATTACAAAAACCTTAAAATTTTATTAAAGTAAAAGAAAACCGTATTAGAGCCTTTTTAGCTGACAGTCATCATGTAATACAGTGTTCCATTATCAGGAATAGTGCATTGGTATTTTGATAAAATATTTTTGCAAAATTTCATTAAAGGTGTTGAATGCTCAATGACATTATTTGGCCCACCCCTAGAAATAGGCAGTGCTATTTAAGTTCTCATTATCTTATGGTGCCAAGGATTTCTACCATTAGCATATTATTTTAAGGACTTTCTGTTGCAAATATATTTCTTAGGAAAATTAGCATTTCTCTAACACAGAGGCAAGGCTAGTTATTTTTGTTTTATTTTTACTGTTGGTGTTTTATTTTCTTTACATTAAAAATATCACTTATTATCACTGAAGATAAACAGCTTTCATTGAGTCCATTTTTGCACAATTAAGAATAAAAGTCTAGACCCTAAGAGATTTCCATGGAAAACTCCCAGGATAGGGTACCATCATTACTAGGTATCTAAGTAACATAGGTACTTATTCTCCTACTACACTTCAGATTATTCCCTTTTCTGCTTGACAAAAATCTTCAGCAGCACCATGTGCTTCATTTCACAGCATCATTAGTGGCCTCTACTGTCTTAAAAGTTTCCTGGTATCAGCGTCACTGGCTTAAAATCCTTGTTTATTGCTTCTGTATTTTTCTTACAGTAGGTAACTTACTTTTAGGCTATTTATCTTGCTGGTCCTAACTATGCTTGTGTATACCAGTAATACTATATTCATAGCCTCACAGAATGCACATCAATGATTTATGCAGCACTTCTTTGCAATGGACCCACTGCATTCTCCACCTCCTCTTTTAATCCAGGGAAGAGTGCAAACATTAAAAACCTTTGGCACATAAAGATTGAGGACACAATTAGGGAACAGTGACTCAAAGATAGCCATTGCCTAATTCCAGTACTGTAAACAAGTTCTGTGAGGGAGTAAAAGAGCCCTGAGTTATAGCATTTGCCTATTGCTGTTGTGCAAATATATACACCACGACCAATTTCAAGCTACTAGAGTGACATCACTGAAATGTAGGAAGATGTACTGACAATTGGCTCTTCATATAAGCAATCTCCATATTTCACTGTTACTTTGGGACAATCTAGTGAATTTTAACATGTTTTACCTTTTAATCCTTTTTACTTCAGTAAAATCCTAGGTCAGTATTTCTCTAACCATGACTAGGATCCTTTCACCACAAGGATTTAACTGCAAAGTTTGTTAAAATGTAGAAATCTGGGACCCATCTCAAATTTAGAAGTATGCCTTATAATTCATAATTTTAATATCTCTGTAGATGATACTGATGTACACTAAAGTTTGCCATTCAATGTCTCGAATGCTCAGTTCCTCTAGTCACTGTGGAAAATTTTGCAATGGGGAACTGAAACAACAAAAGTTGCTGAGGTTCAATCCTCCCAAAGAGAAGACATATTAGTTACTACTATGTCTCCAAAATGTCTATTTGCATCAAAATTTAATAAAAATATTCAACTATCTACATTTTCTCCAATTTACAATTGAATTAGAATCACACATTCTGTATTCGTTTGCTAGGGCTGCCATAAGTGCCATAAGTACCACAGACTGGGTGGCTTAAACACAGAAATTTATTTTCTCACAGTACTGGAGGCCATATGTCCAAAATCAAGGTGTCAGCAGGGTTGGTCTCATTCTGGGGTCTTTCTCCTTAGTGGGCAGATGGCCATCTTTTCTCTTTGTCTTCATGTGGTTCTTTTATCTGTTGTATATCTATATCCTGATCTTCTCTTCTTATAAGTGGATCAGTCATATTAGATTATGCTCCCCCGACAATGGCCTCAGTTAACTTTAATTACCTCTTTAGAGATCCTATCCCCAAATACAGTCACGTTATGAGGTACTAGAGGTTAGAACTTCAACATATGAATGGAGGGGATACAATTACACCCATACAAATTATTAAATAAGATACAAATAAGAAATATGTAGGAATTTGACTATAGGTCTGGTGGAAAACTGAGTCTTCAGGGAGTAAAAGGGAGGAGAGACTGTCTCCACAATACACATTTCCATTGGGGAACTGGGAAATTCAGGCCACAGGGGAGGCTCCTTGACCCGACCAAGAACTTGATCTGATTTGGTGAGTGGTGGAGTGTTTGTGAGAAAAAGCGGCATCAAGAAATGTTTTGCATGCATTCCCAGACACCAGCACTAATAGAAGGAAGTCATTTCTGATCTTACAATAACTCATAGAGGACCTCTTGGAAATCTGCCAGCCAACTCAAGAAGCAGATTAGTTACAAGTTGGTAGAGGCTCTGAATTGAGATTTCCAATCTAATTTCAATTAGGGACAAATCCCCACAGCCAAAACTGAGAGGCGAGTGGAGAGTGGACTCTTGCCATAGGTGTAGGAATTGGGTGTCCCCTCCCTTGTGGGCCTGAACAAGGAGGGATGTGGCCTAAGAGACAAGATTTCTGTCCCAATCATGGAGTTTGCAGCGTAGGTCAATTTCACAATCTGAACACAGGCTGCTTGGGATTTGGCTGGCTGTTTCAGCTTGCTGCCAAGAGCAGGCTATAGGTGGGAAATCTGCCAGGTCAAAGGCATGGGAGCTGCGTGGGTCCCTCTACCACTTGCTGGGATGTAGAGCCTAGGCTTCCCTTGTCTCCCCATGAGGACTCTTTTGTGTGGCAGAGGCAGTTACACTCCTTCCTTTAATATTGCACCAGTGGCCAGGCAACGGCCCTCTGACACCCATCAGGTTCATCACATGTGCCTACCAGTGAGGAACCTGAATGTGGGCTTGCCTGACCCAACCCCCACCCAGCTTCTTCCCCCACCCACCTCAGTAGCAGAACATGGGACAAGGACCCCTGGGAGTTCCATGGCCCCACCTGTCACCTGTGACATTCAAGTACTTCTCCTGTTAAGAAAAGTTAAGCATAGATCCCATGGCTACCACCACAGCTGGTTCTCTCTTGCAAGAGACACCTAATGGCCAGGAGGTCAATCTATATAACATCACTGACGAAATTATACAGTGCTTAGAAAGAAGAAAAGCTTTACATGACCTCAGCTATCACTATCACCCATACCACCCTGGATACCCAGAAGGCCTTGAGCCCATTCACCCACCCAGTACATTACTGCTACAGCCGACATTTGAATAAACCAACACACTAAGGCTATCTATAACCAAGAAAATCATATAAAATCTATGCCACTGTGCTATCACCCTTGTCAGGGCTGGTACTTGTGCCAGTCATTGGGGGACCACAGGATGGGCCAGTCCATTCTAGCTCCACCCAGCTTCGCACCCCCTCAGTTACTGAGAGCAGAGCCCCAGCCTCTGTGCATCCCATAGAACAGTCCATGGGGTGAGGCATTGGAGAGTTTCTACAGGTAAACAAAGATCAAATATATGCCCTACTGCTACTGCTACAAGAGCCACCTCCTGGTCTAGAGGTCAAACTGCACAACACAATACAAAATCTGTTGACATAAGTACAAAGCACTTGAGAACATGATAAACTTCTTGAGACCTCCACCTCCTTGTCTCTGTAGGAGGCTGAAAGCCTACTCACATGCCCAGTACATTGCTACTATACTCAGTATTTGAGAAAACAATCACACTAAGGATATCCACGATCAAGGAATTCAGGCAGAGCCTTTGATCCCTGAAAGGACCCAGAAACAAAGCCAAATGACCCTACTCAACATAGATTATAGTCACACCCTCAAGGGGATAAAAATAAACCTCATCCAAATGAAAGTAAATTCAAAAGTAAGAAGTGACAGTTTCTCCAAATGACAGAAACCAGTATAACGATATTGACAGTATGAAAAAACAGGGTGTTAAGACACCCCCAAAGGATCACACTAGCTCTCTAACAACGGAACTTAATCAAAATGAAAATTCTGAAATGTCAAATAAAGAATTCAAACTATGAATTGTAACGTAACTCAATGAGATCCAAGAGAAATTTGAAAACCAATATAAAGAATTCAGAAAATCAATTCAGGATATGACCAAGAAATTTACCAGAGAAATAGATATTTAAAAGAAAAAACAAAGAGAACTTCTAGAAATGAAAAATTCATTGAAGGAATTACAAATACAGTTGAAAGCTGCAACAATAGACTAGACCAAACAGAAGAATCTCAGAACTAAAAGTGAGATTTTTCAAATTAATCCAGTCAGATAAAAATAAAGAAAAAGAATTTTTAAAATGAACAAAGCCTTGGAGAACTATGGGATTACATAAAGTGTCTGAGACTTATAAACCATAGGTATTCCCAAAATGGGAAGAAAAGAAAAGTTTGAAAATCCTATTTGAGGAAATAATTGAAAGAAACTCCCCTAGTCTTGTTAGAGATGTAGACATCCACATACAAGAAGCTCAGAGTACTCCAGGGAAATACATTACAAGAAGTACTTCATCAAGACATATAGTCATCAGCCAATCTAAAGCCAACATGAAGCAAAATTTCTAAAATCAGCAACAAAAAAGTATCTATAAAGTAAATCCCACCAGAATAACAGCAGATTTCTCAGTAGAAACCTAGAAACCTTACAATCCAGAAGAGATTGGGGTTCTATTTTCAGACTTCTTACATTAAAAACTGTCAACCATAAAATTTGTAACCTGCTGACATAAGCTTTATAAGTGAAGGAGAAATAAAGTCTTTCCCAGACAATCAGTGAGGAAATTCATCACCAATAGACTGTCCATATAAGAAATGTTCAAGAGTTTTAAACATGAAAATGAAAAGTTGATATTCATCATTATAAAAACACATTAAAGTATAAAACTTAAAAGTCTGAAAAAACAATTACACAAATGAGACTACAAAGCAACTAGATAATAATTAACATCACAGGAACAAAACCTTGCATATCAATATTAACCTTGAATTTAAATGGATTAAATGCTCCACTTAAATGATATAGATTGGAAGAATGGATTTAAAAAACATGATTTGACCATATACTGCTGACAAGAAACTCACCTATCTGGTAAAGACATGCACTGAAGATAAAGGGATGGAAAAAGATACTCCATGCAAATGGAAACCAAAAACAAGAAGGAGTCGCTATATTTATATCAGATAAAATAGACATTAAATCAATAACAGTAAAAAAAAAAGAAGGTCATGATATAATTATAAAAGGATCAATCCAAAAAGAATATGTAACAATCATAACTATATATGCAACAAACACCAGAGCAACCAGATCCATAAAACAAATATTACTAGACCTAAGAAAAGAGACAGACAATAATACGATAATACTGAGGAATTTCAACACTCCACTGACAGCACTAGATAGATCATCTAGACTGAAAACCAGCAGAGAAACACTGGCCTTAAATCAGATGTTAGATCAAATGAACCTAACAGACATGTACAGAACACACTATCCAACAACTGCAGAATGTACATTCTTATCATCAGTGCATGGAACATTCTCAAAGATAGACCACATGGTAGAAATCATATCAAGTATTCTTGTATCACAGGAGAATAAAATTAGAAATCAATTCCAATAGGAACTTTTGAAACTATATAAATACATGGAAATTAAACAACCTTCTCCTGAATGATCTTTGGGTCAACAAAGTAATCAAGATGAAAATAAAAAAATTTTTGAAACAAATAAAAATTAAGTCAGAACATACCTAGGAATACATTTAACTAAGGAGGTGAAATATCTTTACAAGGACAGCTACAAAACACTGATGAAAGAAATTATAGATGTCACAAAGAAATAGAAAAACATCCCATGCTCATAAACCAGAAGAATCAATATAGTTAAAATGACCATACTTCCCAAAAAAATCTACACATTTCATGAAATTCCTACCAAAATACCAATATGGAGATACCTCAAAGAGATACAAGTAGAACTACCATTTGATTCAGCAATCCCATTACTGGGCATCTACCCAAAAGAACAAAAGACATTCTATAATAAAGACATGTGCACTTGAATGTTTATAGCAGCACAATTCACAATTGCAAAGATGTGGAAACAACCCAAATGCCCATCAATACATGAGTGATTTAATAAAATGTGGTATATGTATGCCATGGAATACTACTCAACTACTCAACTACTCAATACTACCCAACTAGTTTGTAGTTACAAAAAACAATGGTGATCTAGCACCTCTTATATTAGCCAGGATAGAGCTGGAACCAATTCTACTAAGTGAAGTATCCCAAGAATGAAAAAACAAGCACCACATGTACTCACCATCAAATTGGTATTAACTGATCAACACTTAAGTGCATATATAGTAATAACATTTAACAGGTATTGGGCAGATGGGAGGGGGGAGAAGGGGATGGGTATATACACACGTAATGGGTGTGGTGCACACTGTTTGGGGGATGGACACACTTGAAGCTCTGACTCAGGTGGGGCAAGGGCAATATACTTAACCTAAACATTTGCACCCCCGTAATATGCTGAAATAAGAAAAAAAAATTAAAAATACCAATGTCATTTTTCACAGAATTAGCAAAAACAATCATAAAATTTATATGGAACCAAAAAAAAGCCTGAACAGCCAAAGCAATCCTAGGCAAAAGTAACAAAGCTGGAGGCATCGCATCAGTTTACTCTAAATTATACTATAAGGCTATAGTAAAAAAAAAAAATCTTGGTATAAAAACAGATACATAGACCAGTGGAACAGAACAGAGAATGTAGAAATAAAACCACATATCTACATCCAACTTATCTTCAACAAAGTTGACAAAAACATACACTGGGGAAAGGACATTCTATTCAATAAATGGTGCTGGGAAAATTGGATAGCCATATGCAGAAGAATAAAGCTGCATCCCTATTTCTCACCATACACAAAAATTAACTCAAGAAGGATTAAAGACTTAAATGTAAGTCGTAAAACTATAAAAATTCTAGAAGAAAATCTAGTAAAAAACTCTTCTGGACATTGGCCTTCTCAAAGAATTCATGACTAAGATGCCAAAATAAAATGCAACAGAAACAAAAATAAACTAGTAGGACTTAATTAAACTAAAAAGCTTCCACACAGCAAAAGAAATAACACAGTAAATAGACAACCTACAGAATGGGAGAAAATATTTGCAAACTATGCATCCAACAAAAGACTAATATCCGGAATCTATAAAGAACTCAAACAATTCAAAAACAACAAAAAATAACCCCGTTAAAAATTGGGCAATGAATATGAACAGACACTTTTCAAAAGAAGACATACAAATGATCAACAAACAAATGAAAAAATGTTCAACATCACTAATCATAAAAGAAATGCAACTTAAAACCTCAACAAGACACCATTTTACACCAATCATAATGGCTATTATTAAAAAGACAAAAAATAACAGATGCTGATGAGGATACAGAGAAAAGGAAATACTTATACACTTTTTTGGGGAATCTATGTTAGCACAACTTCCATGGAAAATAGTATGGAAATTTCTAAAAGAACTGAAAGTAGCACTATCATTTGATCTAGCAATCCCACTTCTGGGTATCTATCCAAAAGAAAAGAAATCATTATACCAAAAAGATACCTATACTCATGTTTATCACATCACTATTCACAATAGCAAAGATATCATATCAACCTAAATGTCCATCAGTGCATGACTGGATAAAGAAAAAGGGCTTTAGAATACTCTTCAGCCATAAAAGAGAATGAAATTATGTGTTTTGCAGCAATGTGGGTGGAACTGGAGTGCATTATATTAAATGAAATAACTCAGATACAGAAAGTCAAATACCACATTCTCACTTATAAGTGGGAGCTAAATGTGTACAGATGGTCATAGAGAAAGGAATAATAGACATTAGAGACTTGGAAGAATGAGAAGGTGGGAGTGTGGGATGAAAAATTACTTAATGGGTACAATATACACCATTAGGGTGACTGTTATGCTAAAAGTCCAGACTTCACCATTACACATCATATCTATGTAACAAAACTGTACTTCTAATTCATAAATCTATAAAAATAAAACTATGTAGGAATTTATACTGCACCATTAAATGTGACACATAGAATCAAGCACTAGCATATTTAAACCTCTTAGCTAGGTTATATATGGCATCCACAAATGTTGATACGTCTGTCACACTGAGACATCAGCACGTAGAATGTCTCTGGCATGAATCCAAACACAGTCCCTTAGGTTTCATGGAACAATTAATTAACTTGAAAAGATGGGTACTAATTCATAAACATCTTGTGGATAGCTGAAGGCAAAATGATATTCTTTAGTTGATCAATATTTTGATTCACAATTTTGGGGACTTGGGGGAACAATCTGTCTTTGAAGCACAATCTGAAATCTGTTCTTTGATTATTTGTATTTATTTACTTTTTATTGGAAAATATTAGTAGGTTGAAATGTTTTAGGTTACATGGATCGCTTTTGTAATACTTGAGTCCTGGATATAGGTGTGCCTATCACCCAAATAGTGTTCGTTGTACCCAATAAGTAGGTTTTTGCCCACCTCTCTCCTTTCCCCTCCCCCCTGGTTGATTTCCACTGAGTTTTACTTTCCTTTGTGCACATGTTTGCTCATCGGTTAGTTCCAATTTAATAGTGAGTACATGGGTGTTTGTTTTTCCATTCTTGAGATACTTCACTTAGGAGAATGATCTCCTACACAATACTGTTCATAATAGGTATAAATTGCACCCCCAAAACAACAAATTTGCCAAAGAAGAGATGCTATTGAAAGCTATTCTTAATTATTTTAATTCTCATAGCTTTAAAATGCATCGTACAATTCTGGATGGATTTTCTATTTAAACTGCATCTCCTGCCTGAATCCATACCATATACCTTTTTTGTGTCAAACATATGATTCCAAATAATTACCATGAGTGCTTTGTTATCCATTCATTCATTTCCTCATTTGACATTAAACAAATATTTTTGGGGCATCTATTTTACATTTTTTGTGGAAATAGCTGGAAGAAACAGATGTAAATAAGTCATGGTCCTGCCCTCATGGAGTTTACAGTTTAATGTGGGACCCGAATAATGAAACGTATGCTATGATAGACATAATTTCAGAGTATTACGGAAGATACAGTGATTAGTTTTGCCTGACAGAAGTGGGGAAAGTTTCACAGAGGGTATTATGTTTTATCCATATCCTAAAGAATGTTTGGGAGGTTGCTAATAAGAAAACGGGAAGAAATACACTCCAGTGACAGCAAATAGCATGCAAAACACCATGTTACTTAGGGAAATTGCAAGTGGTTTAGTAAAATAACAGTGAATGATGGAACATAAAAATGTAGATTAGAATGTACTGAATGTACATCATTCAGACCTTTGTATACTATCCTAAAGAGTTTGAATTTTATTCTAGAAGCAAAGAAAGATCTTAGCTGTGAAGTGACGTGGTTAGGTTTGTGTTCTAGAAGGATTCCAAAACTGGCGCCATGATCTTTCCATACTCCAAATTTGTCCCTCACAGTCTCCCACATCTCAGTTAATTCTATTCTTCCAGCTATACATGCTAGGATCTTTGGAGTTACACTGGCATCACATTTTCTTTTATGCCCCACATCTTTCAGGAAGTCCTCTAAGTTATATCATAAAATTATATCCACAATCTGAACACTTCTCATTCTCCTTCACTGCTACCAAGTCACCATCATGTGTTATTTGGATTACTGCAATATCCTATTAACTTGTCCCTGCTTCCACTTTGCCTTCCTCCCAGGTTTGTTCTCAACATAGAAGCCTAAGCAATCCTGTTAGAATGTTATTCAGATCATGTTACTCTTCTGCTCAAATATAACCACTGTCTTCCTATCTCACTCAGAGTAAAAGTCCTTGAATGAACTGCAAATTCTTAAACAATTGAGTCTCTCTTAGTTCTCTGACCTTATTGGTGACTATCCACACACACATTCCATTTTCTCTTCCCTGGATATATTGACCTCCTTACTGTTATTAGAATATGCGAGGCACAGCCCAACATCAGGGCCTTTGCAGTTGTTTTCTCTGTCTAGAATGTTCTTCACTAGATATCCGCATAAGTTTTTCTTTCATTTACTTCATTCAAAGGTCACTTCAGTGATATAAATCCTAAACATCCTATATGAAATTTCACCCATCTTTCAACACCATTATTCTTCTTTATGTATTTTTTTCCATGGTACTTATCACCATACTATATCATTTAATTATTTATCTCATTTATTGTTTGTTTCCATCCACTAAAATTTGAGATCGTTGAGGCACAAAAAATTTTGTTCAATCTTTGGGTATAATGTAATTGCTAAAATAGTACCTAGAGTACAAAAAGTTCAATAAATATTTGTAGAAAGTTGAATGAAACTCTAGTTTCTAGTTTCATGTGAATTGAGTAGGCAGGAACGGTGAGAAGAATTTTTGCAAAAATCCAGGTGTTGTATTAATTACTTATTGAGCTAACCATTTACCATGCATTCCATATTTTTCCAGTGTCTGTGAAGAGTAGGAATATGTGAGCAATCTCTCTAATTATTATGTGGAATAAAAGAGTGGTTTCTTCCACCTGTGTGCCTACTACTTGTTCTTATTTCCTGCCATAATGTCTTCCTCCCTGCCTTTGCTGTCACCATCTTCAAATCTTCTAATCACTTCCAATTTCACTTCCAGTTTTAGCGTTTTTATTTCTTTGCTGTACTTGCACCTTTGATGGCCAATTCCTTCTATTGATTATCCACTTTGTCAAATGTCACATGGGTTTATCAGACAGAAGGCAACACAATTACACACTTTGCTGTCTGTGTATGGACTGAATAACAGATGTGAAATGACCTATCAAAAAAAGACTTTAAAAGAAATGGCATGATTAATCACTGATTATGTTATTTACATAGTGATTTATGGCATGAAGAGCTAGCAGCAAAGTTTTTACTTTATGGAATTACTCATAGTTAAAATATATCATGAAATTTAAATTTAAACCATGTCATTTTGGAGCTGGTGTTATTTAAACTGTGGGAAACCAAAATATAAGCATATCAGCCCCTTGCAAAGCAAGGGCTTCCTGAGTGTGTGTGTGTGTGCATGTGTGCATGCGTGTGCTCCTTAGAAGGATTATACATAGACATGTGGAATATTATGTAATTTTAGTTGTTTTAAATTTTATAAAACGTCATGCTATATTAAAACTTGTGAGATTTAGGCTTTCTACCTATGTCACATATTGCAATTATGCACACTTTTTTTTCCAAGTTCTCTATCATTTTCTGTTGTTCTTTCCCTGTACCAATACTACACATTATTAATTATAATAAGCTCCATATTAATTTCTGCTATATGGTAAGGCAAGTGACCCCTCCTGGTTTTCTGGAACCCTTACTGTTATAAATTTTATAATCATCTTATCAAAATCTATAAAAAAAACCTGTTGGAATTTTTATTCTATTGCACTGAACCTATAGTTTGATTGTAGGAGAAGATGACATGTTCACTATACTAATACTTTTCTATGTGAGCACTGTATAGCTTTCCAATTATAAAATCCTAACATTTGGGATGTTAAAATGATCTTTTAGGACTGTTTAATAATGTTTCCTTTAGAAATCTTACATACCTTTCACTGAATTTTTCCAAATACTCTGTAGTCTGTGATACTATTATAAAAAGTATCTTGCATACACAAAGAGTGCAATGTGCACCACGCAATAGGATGGACATATTTGAAACCTGGACTGAGGGGGGAAGGGGGGGCAGGGGCAACATACGTAACCTAAACATCTGTACCCTCATATTATGCTGAAATAAAAAAAAAATAAAGTTAAAAAAAAAGTATCTTATTTTTAATTACATTTTATAGTTGTTTCTACTTTTAAATCAATTTTAGTAATGCATATTCTTCAATAAAAGTTGTCATAGTTTTCAAATACACTGGAAAATTATTCATAATAGATCTTGTGATTCTTTTAATAATTATTTTTAGTTGAAACATTCTTTCATCGTTAGCATTATTTAATTATAGTATTGTTCAATTATTTTTGACCAATATTGCTACCATTTTTTCTATTTCTTTTCTTTTCTTTTCTTTTCTTTTCTTTCATAATATTATGAGAGTACAAACATTTTGTTTACATATAATGCCTTAGCCTCTCCCAAGCCAGAGTTACAAGTGTGCCCTTCCCCCATACAGTGTGATCTGCATCCATTTGTTGTACGTTTCCCCATCCTCACCCCTCCCACCTGACTGGCACCCAGTGAATATTACTACTATATGAGCACCTTAGCGTTGATCAGTTAGTACCAACTTGATGGTGAGTACATGTGATGCTTGTTTTTCCATTCTTGTGATAATCTCACATTGAAGGATGGGCTCAAGCTCTATCCAGGATAACATAAGAGGTGCTAATTCACCATTGATTTTGTAGTTGAGTAGTATTCCATGGTATACATACACCACATTTTATTAATCCACTCATGTATTGATGGGCACTTGGGTTGTTTCCACATCTTTGCAATTGTGAATTGTGCTGTCATAAACATTCGAGTGCAGATGTCTTTATTACAGAATATCTTTTTTTCCTTTGGGTAGATGCCCAGTAATGGGATTGCTGGATCAAATGGTAGTTCTACTTGTATCTCTTCAAGGTATCTCCATATTGCTTTCCACAGAGATTGAACTAGTTTGCAGTCCCACCAGCAGTGTATGAGTGTTCCTATCTCTCCACTTCCATGTCAACATTTGTTGTTTTGGGACTTTTTGATAAAGGCCATTCTCACTGGAGTTAGGTGATATCTCATTGTGGCTTTGATTTGTATTTCCCTGATGATTAGAGATGTTGAGCACTATTTCATGTTTTTTGGCCATTATTCTGTCTTCTTTTGAAAAGTTTCGATTCATGTCCTTTGCCCATTTTGTCTATTTCTTTAAGCATTTTAAAGAACTTACTTTCATTTGGTTGAGATATATTACAAATTACTATAAAAAATATCACATTACTTCAAACTTAGCTAGAAAAAACTACAGAAGTATGCCTTTGTGTTCTGTTTGCTCACATTTTAAGTGTCTTCCTAATTGTGATATCTTTCTACTAATATTAGAAAATATACATTTAGGATATCTAAATCACATAAATTTATAACAAGATTATCATTAACAGTGGATATAGTGGATATACATCTATATTTTAAAAATTCTTCTTGATAATTTCAAATATTTTGGCCAACTTATAAGAGCTGATTAGATCTGCATTATATTTTTACCATATTTTTGGCTGATGACAAGGTTCTATTAGCAACAGGAAAAGTGTCATTTTATTTGCTTCAGTTATATTTGCATTATTGGTATTATCTTTACTGTATACTTTTATTTTGGTCATAATACATTAACTTCATTACATTGAAAACAGACGAAAGTATCACTTTCTACTCTCTGCATTGTAAAAAAAAAAAAAAAAAAAAGATGAAATTTCAGGCCAAGGGAGCATCTGCCAAGGCCCTAGGTTGGAAAAACACAAAATGTGTTCTATGAAATAGGCAGAAATCAATATGTAGAGAGTGAAGAGAAAAATATTTTCAGGAAAGGTATTCAGAACAGGTCTTTTCTACTAATTAGAACATACTTATCTTCAGGGATCTCATATTACTGTTTGGCGTAAGCGCAGAAAGAGTGGATATTTTATTCTATGGTCTTACAAATCATCCCTTTAATAATTCCATATATATCCCATTTTTTTTCCAAAATTTGAAAAAAAGATACATAAATCTTATCTAGCAATGTATAAAACAGAATGCTACATTCCTCTTGAATACTTTATCTCTTGATATAGAAATTAAGATATTGAATTGGCTGTAATAATGCCTGGTATAGAGAATAAATCAGGGGAAATACTTAGGTAAGTTTTCTTGCACTTATCACTACACTATAAGGGACACAAAATAATCCACCATAAATTTGAGTATCCTCCTTTCAAAATTTTCCTAAAAATGACATTGGTAAAGAAGGATTTTTGTATGAGTAATCTCTTGGTAATTGTTAACATAGATTGAAGTGGCAGAAATAGAAAGCATGAAAGTTGAATAGAATAGAGATATAATCATCCAAGAATAAGATAATGAAGCTTGTATTAGGCTGGAGGCAATAAGGCTACTAAGGAAAGAGCAAAGAATTACAGGTTTCAATTACTGACATGGTGGTAAACTCCCATCAGTTGCTGGCTTTTTACCATGAAACAAACACACAAACTCCAAAAAACACTGAGGAGATTTGATGAATCTATTAAATTAATACCCCCTGTGAGAATTCTGTAAAATTATAAAAGTTGACTGTGTCCTAGATTGAGGAAGAGAGGAGAAGCAGCCCATATTAGTTGAGACTGGATCCACAATAGAAGATTAAATAAATAAGTAAATGAGAGTGTTTTTCTGTTTTTTTTTTAAAAATGTCTGTCCATTTGTTCTCCCTCCCACATCTCCGTAGGCAGATAATTAGGTTACCTGTCATCGCTTGCAAGGAAGAAAAACAGCTTACAGGAAGGGAGTATTTCTAACATAGTGGACTAAAAAGCTTGACTAATTCTCTCCACAAAAAGCAACAATGAAACTGTACAAAATGATGAGAAAGAATAAACTACCAATTTTCCCAGTGCCATTTGTTGAAGAGGGCTTCTTTTGTTCAGTGTATGTTGTTGTCTGCTTTGTTGAAGATCAGTTGGTTGTAGGTAGATGGCTTTATATCTGGGTTCTCTGTTCTGTTCCATTAGTCTATGTCTCTGTATTTGTTCCAGTACCATGCTGCTTGTGTTACTATAGCCTTTTAGTATAGTTTTAAGTCTGCATATGGCTACTCAATTTTCCAGTACTAGAAGAAGATATTATGACTGATATCACAGAAGTACAAAATATCATTCATGAATACTATAAAAATCTCTATACATATAAACTAGAATGTGTAGAGGAAATGGATAAATGTGGACAAATGGTAATGCAATGCCCCCAGATTTGTTCTTTTTGCTTAACATTGCTTTGGCTATTTGGGCTCTTTCTTTGCTCTAAACAAAGCATAAAATTATTTTTTATAGATCTGTGAAATATGATACTGGTATTTAGATGGGGATTATGTTGAATCTGTAAATCACTTTGGACAGTATGGACACTGTAACAATGCTGCTTCTACCAATCCATGAACATGTTATATTTTTCCATTTATTTGTGTCTTCTGCAAATTCTGTCCTCAGTATTTCATAGTTTCCCTGTGGAGATCATTTACCTCCTTGGTTAAGTACATTTCTAAGTATTTTATTTTCTTTGTAGCTATTGTGAATGGTATTGACTATTTGATTTAACTCTCAGCTTGACTGTTATATAGAAATGGTACTGATTTTTGTATAATAATTTCATAACCCAAGACTTTGCTGAATTTATTTATCAATTCCAGCAGTCTCTTGGTGTAGTCTTTGAGATTTTCTAGATATAAGATCATATTATCAGCAAAAAGTGATAGTTTGGCCTTCTCTTTCCTGATTTGGATACATTTCATTTATTTCTCACCTTTGATTGCTCTGGCTAGGACTTCCAGCACTATGTTGAGTAGAAATGATGACAGTGGGTACCCTTGCCTTGTTCCAGTTCTTAGGGGGAATTCTTTCCACTTTTCCCCATTCACTATGATGTTGGCTGTGTGTTTGTCATATTTGGCTTTATAACTTTGAGATATGTTACTTCTATGCCTAGTTTGTTGAGGGTTTTTTAATCATAAAAGGGTGCTGGATTGTGTCAAATGATTTTTATGCATCTATTGAGATGATCTCATGGGCTTTGTTTTTGCTTCTGTTTATGTGGTGAATCACATTTATTGATTTATGTATGACGAACCATCCTTGCATCTCTGTGATGGTTATGGTGGATTATGTTTTTGATGTGCTGTTGAATTCAGTTTGCTGGTATGTTATTGAGGATTTTTGCATCTATATTCATAAAGGATATTGGTATGTAGTTTTATTTTTTGTTGTGTACTTTCCTGGCTTTTGTATCAAGGTGATATTGGCTTCACAGAATGAGGTGGGGACGATTTTTTGTTTGAAGAATTTTTATTACCTCTTGAATCTTGCTGCTCATTATTGGTCTATTTAGGAGTTCTATTTCTTCCTGATTGAGTTTTGGGATTTTGTATGTTTCCAGGAATTTGTCCATTTCCTCTACACTTTTTAGTTTATATGTATAGAGATTTTTATAGTATTCATGAATGATATTTTTTATTTCTGTGGTATCAGTCATAATATCTTCTTTTGGGACTGGGAAAATTGGGTAGCCACATGCAGAAGAAGGAAACAGGACCCTTATCACTCACCAGTCACAAAAGTTAATCAAAGATGGATAAAACACTGAAATGTAAGTCATCAAACCATAAAAATTCTAGAACAAAATGTAAGAAAAACTCTTCTAAATATTGGCCTAGGCATGGAATTCAACAACAAAAAGCATAAATAAATGAGACTTGATTTAATTAAAAAGCTTCTACACAGCAAAAGAAATAATCAATAGAGCAAATAGACAACCTATGGAATGGGCGAAAATATTCAGAAACTATACATTCAATAAAGGGCTAATATCCATAATCTACAAATAACTCAAACAAGCCAGCAAGAAAAAAAAGAAACAACCTAATTAAAAAGTGGGTAAAAGACATGAACAGAAGATTTTCAAAAGAAGATAGACAAATGACCAATAAGCATATGAAAAAATACTCAGTGTCACTAACCATCAGGGAAATTAAAATTAAAACCATGATGAGATATCACCTTAGCCCTGTTAGGACAGCTTTTATTGAAAATTCCAAAAACAATAGACACTGGCATGGCTGCAGAGAGAAAGGGATGCTTATACACTGTTGGTGGGACTGCAAATTAGTGAAACTTCTATGGAAAACAATATGGAGATTTCTCAAAGAACTAAATGTAAACCTACCATTCAATCCAGCAATCCCACTACTGGGTATCTACCCAAAGGAAAAAAAGTCATTTTATCAAAAAGACATCTGTACTTGAATGTTTATTGCAGCACAATTCATAATTGCAAAAATGTGGAATCAACTCAAGTGTCCATCAATTCATGAGTAGATTAGCAAAATATGGTGTGTGTACTTGTGTGTGTATGTATATAATGGAATACTACTCAAGCCACGAAAATAAATGAATTAATGTTTTTAGAGCAATTTAGATGGAACTGGAGACCATTATCCTAATTGAAGTATCTCTAAAATGCAAAAACAAATACCATATGTACTGTCTAAAACTAATTGATGGGCACATATGAGCACAGAAAGAAGTAAAAATTGTTGGAAATCAGGAAGGGTGGAGGGGAGAGCAGCAGAGGGGTATAAACCTACCTAACAGGTACAATGAACACTACTCAGGTTATGGGCACACTTATAGAACAGACTAAAGCATTATAAAAGCTATCCATGTAACAAAAACATTTGCATTATCTTAATATTTTAAAATTAAATAAAAACCAATAAACTACCAATTTGCCTAACAAAGCTTGGGCAAGAACAGTGGGAATATCTTACATTCTTGCCTGGGGCTGATGCTATTACCCATCTACCCTCCAAGAGCTCAATTGGCTCAATCATTATACCAGAGTTCTTTCTGAAACCTAAATTACTAGGTTTCATGAATTATCTGGACTTCTCTTTAGGAGAATGATTGACAGTGGCAGTGAAGTGACATATTCAAAGTGTTGAAGAAATATGATTACTAACCAAATCTATACAACGATATATAAAAAGGATGATACATTCTGACTAAGCGGAGTTAATCACAGTAATGCATGGCTGGCTTAATGTTCAAATATAAATAAATGTAATTCAACACATTAACAAACAAATAAAAGAAAAACACATAAGATCTTCTCCATTGATTCATAAAAACCATTAAATATAACATAGCATTAATTCCAGACAACAGTTACAGAAAACTAAGAATAGAAAGGAAATACCTCAACCTGATAATGGCCATCTATGAAAAAATTTCATCTAATAGCATACTATATGGTAAAAGATGGAATGCTATTCTCATAAGATTAGAAATACGACAAGGGTATCTGCTCTCACCACTTCTATTTAACATTGTACACCATGTTTTAGCCAGTGCAATCGAGCAAGAAAAAGAAATAACAGTCAGATAGTTTGGAAAAAAAAGTAAAACAGTCTTTATTTACAGATGACATGGCCACCTATGTAGAAAATTGAACGGAATTTATAGAAAAGCTATTGAAACTAATAAGTGAGGTTAGCAAGGCATGAGGATAAAGGCTCAAATACAAAAAATATTTGTTTTTATGTATACTGTCAAAGAAAACTGACTATTGAAATTTAAGATATACCATTTATAATTGCATCAAAAAGAAATGTTTAGTGATGGATCTGACAACATAGGTGAAATATTTGTACACTGAAAAGTGGAAAACATTACTGAGATAAATTAAAGAATGCCTAAAAAGTAGAGACACACGCTTTGTTTATGGTTTGAAAGACTCAATATTGTTAAGATGTTAATTCTTTCAAAATTGATCTATAGATTCATCACAATCCCAATCAAAATCCCAACAGGATTTTTTTGTATAAATTGGCAGGCTGATTCTAAATGGATACAGAAATGTAAAGGAAATACAATAGCCAAAATTAAGTTTTGAAAAACGACAAAAGTTTGAGGACTAACACTACTTTATTTAAGACTTATTGTAAAGATATAATAAACAATACAGTGTGCAATTTAACAAAAAATTGACAAAAGGATCAACAGAACAGAATAAAACACAGAAATGGTCCCACGTTATATATATTCAATTAGTTTTCGATGGAGATGCAAAGACAATTCTGTGGGGACAGTCTTTTCAAAAAATGCTTCTGGAACAATTGTGGATCATACACCTATATGTAAAAAAATTGTAAACATCCAAGTGGAGCAAAATGGCTGAATAGAAACCTCCAGCAATTGTCCCTCCACGCGAACACCAAATTCAACAATTACCCATGGAAGGAAGCACATTCAGAAGAACAAATATCAGGTAAGCAATCATAGTACCTGGTTTTAACATTAAATCAAGGAAAGAGATGCTGAAGAGGACAGAAAGTACATTCTTGTATTGCTCATGCCACATCTCTCCCATCCCACAGTAGTGCTATGCCAACACACCAAGTGAAGAATGAATCTGTGGGCCTCAGGGAGGGAGAATGAAGTGATTATGGAACTTTGCAGTGGAACTCAAGGCCATCCTATCACAGGGGAATATGGAACAGGGCAGAACATTGCCAGCACCCACAGAGGGAGCATTTAGACAAGCCTAGCCAAAAAGAAAGCCTCTGCCCCAAACTCAATTTTTAGTTAGCCCCAGTACTGGCTGATAAAAAGCAGCCTCAGGCCTAGACTAAATTCATAAGGCAGCTGGGCAACAAAGGCTACAGTACATAGGCAATTCCTGTATCTCTGCCAGCTCATAGCCAGTGGACTTGGCGTGCACATGACCCAGTGAGACACCAGCAGAGATGGCCAAGCCAGTACCTGTGTCACCTCTCCTCCAACTCTAGGCAGAGAAGCTCACAGAGAATCTTCTTCCACTTGGAAGAGGAAAGCATCACAAACATCCAGGAAAGCATGACCTCATCAAATGAACTAAATAAGATACCAGAGACCAATCCTGGAGTGATGGAATTATATGACCTTTTAGACAAAGAATTCAAAATAGCTGCCCTGAGAAAGCTCGATGAACTTCAAGAAAACACCGAGAAGGAATTCAGAAGCCTATCAGAGAAATTCAAAATAGATCAAAGTAATTTAAAAAGTTAAGCAGAAATTACGGAGTGGAAAAATTCAGATGACAAACTCAGAAATGCATCAGAGTCTCTCAACAGCAGAATTGATCCAACTGAAGAAGGATTTGGTGAGCCTAAGGACAGGATATGTGAAAATATACAGTTAGTAGATAAGAAAGAAAAAAAGAATGAAAAACAGTGAAGTATACCTACAAGATCTAGAGAATAGTCTCAAAAGGGCAAGTATAAGAGTTATTGGCCTTAAAGAGGAGGTAGAGAGAGATATAGGGGTAGAAAGTTTATTAAAAGAAATAATAACAAAGAACTTTACAAATGTAGAGAAAGATATAAATATTCAGGTACAAAAAGATCACAGAAGACCAAGCAGATTTAACCCAAAGGAGACTACCTCAGGCATTTAATAATCGAACTCTCAAAGGTCACAGATAAAGAAAAGGTCCTACAGAAAGCAAGAAGAAAGAAAAATTAATTTATAAAGGAGCTATAAGACATCTGGCAGCAGACTTCTCAGTGGAAACCTTACAGGCCAGGAGAGAGTGGCATGACATATTCAAAGTGCTGAAGGAAATAAACTTTAACCCTAGAATTTTATATCCTGCAAAAATATCCTTCAAACATGAAGGAGAAATAAAGACTGTCCCACACAAACAAAAGCTGAGGGAGTTAATCAATACCAGACATGTACTACAAGAAATGTTAAAAGGTGTTCTTCAATTGGAAAGAAAATGATGTTAATGAACAGTAAGAAATCATTTGAAGGTATACAGCTCACTGGAAACAGTAAGTACACAATTACAGAATGCTCTATTGCTGTAACTATGGTGTATAAACCACTCATATCTTGAGTAGGAAGACTAAAAACCACCAAAAACAACTATAATAACTTTTTGAGGGATAGATAGTATAAAAAGATATGGATGGAGACAACAAAAAGTTAAAAACTGAGGGGTAAGCTTGTTTATTTGTTTGATTGTAAGCAGAGTTGTCACAGGTTTAAAAGAATTGGTTATAAAATGTTTTTTGAAAGACTCATAGCAACCTCAAATCAAAAAACCTACAACAAACCAAAACAGCATGATACTAGCATAAAAACAGACACATTGATCAATGGAACAGAATAGACAGCCCAGAAATAAATCCACACATTCTTAGTAAATTTATCCTCAACAAAGGTGCCACAAATATAGTGGGGAAAGGACAATCTCTTCAATAAATGGTGCTAAAAAAATTGGATATCCATACGCAGAAGAATGAATCTAGACCCTTAATCTCTTGCCATATATAAATATCAAATCAAAATGGATGAAAGACTTAAATGTAAGACCTGAAACTATGAAACTACTAGGAGAAAACATTGGGGAAATGCTTCAGAACACTGCTCTGGGCAAGAATATCTTGAGTAAAACACCTAAGCACAGGCAACCAAAGCAAAATTGGACAAAGAGGATCACATTATGCTAAAAAGTTTATGCACAGAAAAAGAAACAATTAAGAAAGTGAGGAGACAACCCACAGAATGTGAGAAAATATTTGGAAACTACCATTCTGACAAGGGATTCATGACTGGATTATATAAGGAGCTCTAACATTTCAACAGGAAAAAATGAAATAATCTGATTAAAAAGTAGGCAAAATATTTGCTCTCTACACATCTGATAAAGGGCTGATAACCAGAATCTATCTAGAACTCAAAAAAATCAACAAGAAAAAATCAAATAACCCCATCAACAAATGGGCAAAGGAAATGAACAGAAATTTTTCAAAAGAAGAC